>CAJQZJ010032054.1:1407779-1423812 GCA_907164525.1 Lophiomys imhausi | reverse complement strand
AAAAAGGACAAAACCTGGAAGCAGGTAAGTCGACAGCCTAGCTCTGCCAAAACAGGGTAGGTAAGTCCTTCATAACCCCTTCTCTACAATCAATGTCTGTCAGAGAAACGGGGCCAAATGACTGAAGATCGATGCTGTAATGTATGGAGAGAAAAGGGGAACTGTCCAGGCAGCCACTGGTATGTCATTTCTTAGTTTGGGAAGCTGCAGGCCCTGTACTTCCTATAAAATCAGATATATTTCTCCCTCTCAGGTCTCTGAGGTGGTTGAAGAACAGGTAGATAGAGTCTCATAATTTAATTTTGAGTTGTTTAGGAGTCAAGAGAGTGTTATAGATCTAAGAAGATACTTTTTAAATTGTGTTGCAATGAATGTTGAGTCAGATATAGACCTTTAAACTCATGGAGATGTTTAGATAGTAGAACGTTAAAGTCAGGTACCAAATACATATGGACTGGTCATTGGGAATGTACGTTAAGCCATATAACCCTCATAACTGTGGCCTAATTACCTCTGTTGTACTGTTTTGTATTTGTTATTATAAGAGAAAGAGCCATTTGTTGGACTGAAAGGGGAAACTGTAGGGGGAAATAAGATATACCTTAAACTTAAAAAAAAAAAAAGGGAAGAGGATAGGGGTTGAGGTTGGGAGGGTGGGACTGGAGGGGGGAATAGGGAGGGGACTGCAATTGAGATGTAACTTGAAGAAATAAAAAATAAAGGAAAAAAAAGAATAAGTCAACTGAATGAGATTGAGGGGATAGAAATTGGAAAGGAAGAAGTCAAAGTATTCTTATTTGCAGTTGATATGATGGCATACATAAGTGACCCTAAAAGTCCCACCAGGAATGTACAGCTAATAAATACTTTCAGTAAAAATAGTTAGATACAAAATTAAGTTGCAAAAATTAGTAGCCTTCCTAGATACAAATGACAAATTGATTGAGAAAAAAAATCAGGGAACAAATACCTTTCATAACAGCCTCAAATAATATAAAATATCTTGAGGGGTGGTAACTCTAACCAAGTGAAAGACTTCTATGATAAAAGCCTTAAGATACCAAAGAAAGAAACTGAAGAAGATATCAGAAGATGTTAAGATCTCCCATGCTCACAGATTAGTAGGATCAATATAATGAAAATGGCCATCCCACTGAAAGCAATCTGCAGACTCAATTCAATCCCTATCAAAATTCCAACACAATTCTTTATATCTTGAAAGGACAGTTTTCAGATTCACATAGAAACACAAACACAAACATGCACGCACGCACACACACAAAACAAAACACAAAAAACAGGATAGCTACCACAAATCTAAATAATAAAAGAACTGCTGGAGGTATCACCTCCCTGATTTCAAGTTGCACTACAGAGCTGTAGTAAGAAAAACAGAATGATATTGGCACAAACCAGACATGTTGACCAATGGAATTGAATCAAAGACTCAGATATAAATCCACAGACTCATGGACACTTGATTTTTGACAATAAAGCCAAAATACACACTAGAGAAAAGACAGCATCTTCAACAAACAGTGATATTAAAACAGGATGGTTATAGAAGAATCCAAATAGATCCATTACTTATGACCTTATATTAAACTCAACACTAAATGGATCAAAGACCTTAATATAAAACCACATACACTGAACCTGATAGAAAAGAAAATGAAGTATAACCCTGAACTCATTGGTACAGGAAACATTTCTGAACAAAACACCATTAGCACTGGCACTAAGATCAACAATTTATAAATGGGACCTGATGAAACTAAAAATCTTCTGCATGGCAAAGGACACCATCATTTTGACAAAGTGGCAGCCTACAGAATGAGAAAAGATATTTACCAACTACACATCCAAGAGAGAGCTAAAACCCAAAATATGTAAAGAACTCAAGAACTAAATATCAAGAAAATAAATTTATTCATTTAATATTAATAAATTAAAATGGTATAAACATCTAAACAGAGAATTCCTCAAAGAAGAAACTCAAATGGCTGAGACACACTTAAAGAGATGTTCATCACCCTTAGCCATTAGGGAAATGCAGCAGCAAAACAAAACTACTTGAAATTTCATTTTACACCAGTCAGAATGGCTTAGATCAATGAAACAAGTGACAGCCCATGGAGCTGAGGATGAGAAGTAAGGGGAACACTCCTTCATTGCTGGTGGGAATGTAAACTTGCACAGCCACTGTAGAAATCAGCATAATGATTGCTCAAGAAGATGGGAATAAATCTACCTCAAGATCTAGCTGTACCACTCTTGGGGCATATAACCAAAGGATGCTTCATCCTATCACAGAAACACTTGCTCAATGTTCAACCTTCTATAATGGAATCTGATGTTTTCTTCTGTCTGAAGTCCTCTTCTGTCATGCAGGCATATATGCAAATAGAGTACACATATGAATAAATAAATACATCTTTCTAAAAAATGAGGTCATAAGATTTACAGGTAAATGGATAGAATTAGAAAAAAAAATCATAGTGAGTGAGGTAACCCAAACTCAGAAAGAAAGATATGGTATCCATTTGCTTATATGTGGATAGTAGCTGTTAAGTCAATGATAACCAAGCTACAATCCATAGAACTACAGAGGTTAGGTATAGAGTATGGTACTGGGGGTGGAGGAAGATGTAGATATCCTAAGGCAAGGGAAATAGACTAGATAGTTATGGATGGAGGGGGTGGGGATGGAACAGGAGAATCAAGTGAGGAGGGGAAGGGAGAGGAGGATAAGGGAAAAAAATACTGGGGGAGACACCTAAAATTAAGAGCCATTTGAGAGATAGTATAAAAAACTATCATACATAAGAAGCTTCATATATACATATATATGTATATATGAAGGTGATCTATATATAATCTTCATTTATATGCAGTTTCATTTAGATCACCTTCATATATATCATATAAATATAAATATAAATATCATGTCATATAAATATATGATATATATGAAGGTGATCTAAATGAAATCACCAAATAATAGGGGAGACAGAGTCCCAGTTGGACATCTCTTGTCATTAAATGAAGTTTCCAGTATTGGGACTAGATTGCATTTAATGGAGTTATTGGCCAAAGGGGTCCCATTAACAATGTAGGCTGTTGTCAAGACTATAGGTTGCTTTCTACAAACTGATGGTAAGGCCCCATTGCTGAATACAACATCCATACAATTCACTGAACACAGGGTGGTCAAGTTGGTGCCTATATAGAGCCTTCACCCTTATGTTCTAATATCTTTGATACAGGAAAGTACTCTGTATGCAACCAAGAAAGGAATGAAAACATCAAGCCAGCCATGAACCCTTTGATCTACAATAGTGTCCTACCTATAAGATATGCTAAAGCAATGGTGGTACAAAGCCTGTGGGAGTAACCAACAAATATCTGATTTGACCTAAGGGCTACTCCATGAGATAGAACCCATACTTGATATTGCTTGGGTGGTCAATAACCTGACACTAGATAGCTCACAAACCTAGGGTAAAACCAAATACTAATGTTAAAAATAAATTAGCAATAAAATGACTCCTAATGACATGCTTCTATACTCATAAATCAATGCCTTGCTTAGCCATTATCAGAGAAAGTTCCTGCTACAGCAGATGGGAACATATACAGAGACCTACAGCTAGACATTATACAGAGAGTAACAGACCTTGTAACATTCAGCCCTAAATAGGATGTCTCCATCAAATCCTTCCCCACGAGGCTCAGGGAACCCTGCAGAAGAGGAGACAGAGATAACGTAAGATCCAAAGGGGATGGAGGACAACACAAAAATAAGGCTCTCTAAATCAAGGTGAGCAAAGCTCATATGAACTCACAGAGACTGAGGCAGCATGCACAGGGCCTGTATGGGACTGCCTCAGGTCCTTCTTTAAAAGGGATAAAGCAAAGTGAAATAACGGAGATCACCATATTAGATCTCCACAGTCCCTGAAACTGGAGACTATAACTGGTCACTTCCTTCAATGCTGATGTAAGCTGGTCCTCCTTGACACGGGCACAATGGGAGGAGGAGATGGGCAATGAAGTGAAACGGTCTGGAAAGGGTTAATGAAACTGACACACAAAATGCTAATGACATACAATCATCTTACACTCCATTAATCAATCATTTGACTTGAAGAAGAATTAGAAGAGGGGTGAGGAATGCAAGGAAACAGTTTTTATAAAATCTGGAACCTCGTAGGAAGATGCCATGTCAAAACTTAACACCTTGCATGCTAACCCAAAAGCCAACTAAAAATAAATCTGAAAGCATCTATGGTGTTGTCTTAAAATTTTCAGTTTGGTCAGATCTTTTTCTAAGAATTTCATAATTCCAACAAACAGAAGTTTAAAGAATTTGTCAGAAAACTGTTCCACAAGAAGTGCTGGGGAGGTTTTTTTTTTTAGGCTAAAGGAAAATACCAGATGCAAATCAAACCTATATAAGGAATGAAATGAACTTGACATGACAAATATAAGTAAATAGAGAATACACTTGCTTTTACAGCTTGCTTTCTTTAATCATTATACAGTTAATTTATGATACAAGTAAAACCAAAATATGACAAAAACGAGTATAGCAGGGAAAGCTCTACATGATATAATAGTTCATTACTTGAAAAACACCAAAAGCAAATAAAATATCATTCTACGAAAGTACTTACACTCTTTGTAATAGTTAAGATATGGAAACAACTGAAGTATCTGTCAATGGATGGATGAAGAAAGAAATTGAAGACATCAATTATCCTTGAAAACGAGATTTTGCAATCTGTTCCCTTATTAAATTTTTTGATGTTTTAAAATTCATATTTAATTATTTGAGAATTTCATGCAATGCATTTTGCATAATCACCTCCCCCTAACTCCTCCAAGATATATCCCCCACCCCCCTACCCACTCCCACATTCATGTCTTAAAAAAAAAAATTCTAGCATATGTTAACTGTACAAAATAATGGGTTTCACTGTGGAAATTATACCACATTTGTCACACAGATGAACCTTTGAGGACATCTAGCCAATGAAATAAACCAGAAACAGAATGAAAACTATTACATGATTATATGATCTCATTTTTAAGAGGCATCTAAAATATATGTATATTTCAAATGCATGGTTACAGGTGATGGAGGTGGATAATGAGAAGATGTGAGTTAATGGGTACAGATCTGCAGTACTGTTTTAGGCCAAGAAAGAAGACAAGAGGCAGACTGAATGAGAAGGTAAGATGGATATGCAGAACTGAACCAATTAGACTTAATCAAAATTATACAGGAGTAGAATCCACACTTACAGAGTACACACTCCTTTGAGTGCAAAAAGAACACCTACCAGTGCCCACGCTGCAACTAAGAAATCTTCATTTCCTAACACATTTCAACAGGAGCTCATCATACACAGCATTCCTGTTGCAGTTGAACAGAAGAAGATAAGAAACCAATTGTAAAAAGTCAGCTAAAAGAACCCAATTCAGCTTGCCTCCTCTTTGTTTTCTTTTTAATGGCTCAGGGAATTGAATCCAGGGATTGTGCATCGTGGATTAAATGAGGGTTCCTTCACTCAGGCACATGACAAACCCTGCTTGCTTTAAAGTATATGTGATAAATATACAAACATAAAAATAACATGAAAAATAAGCTTTTATTAAAATACATTAAGAAAAATATAAATGAATGGAAAGGTAAACAAAATGCATGCCTAAGGGCAGAATGGTTCTAAATTTTACGGAGAGTAATCCTCCCTCACATTTATATATTTTAAAAAACTTAATGATAAGCCCTTTTCTTGAACTTGACAAATGTGGTTTAAAATAGAGATCATCCCTCCCATAGCCTCAGGTATTTGAGTACTTGGGTCCCGAGTAGGTGGCACTCTTTGGGTAGGTTTAGGAGGTATGGATTTGCTAGAAGTATGTCGCTGAGGACAGGTTGTCAAGTTTCAAAAATCAAATGTCATGCCTACTTTGCTCTCTGCTTCCTGGTTTTAAGGTTTAAGAGATGAGTTCCTAGTTTCTGGCCATGCTGTTGCTTGCTGCCACGCTTCTGCACCATGACAGACTTTTATCCCTCCACAAAACAAATAAACCTTTCCTTCTAAAGTTGCCTTGATCATGCTGTTTTATCACAGCAATGCAGATTAAGTAATATAGGAGTTGGTGCCAGCAGTGGAGTATTGCTGCAAAGAACCTGACCATACTTTGGGGACTTGATCTAGAAAAGTAGTTGGACACTGTGAGTGAAACCTAAAAGGCATTCTTAGTAGGGGCTTGGAAGACAGTGCTGAGAGCTAAGTAGATTGCGGAGGCCCCAACACAAGAGGTTTCAGAGGATAGCAATATTAGTGGCTTGGCGAGAGACCATTGTTCCCATGATTTAGGGTCAAAATATGACGCTTCTTTCTGTCCATGTCTTAAAAACCTGATTGAGGTTGAATTTAAAAGTAATGAACTAATTTCTTTGGCACTGGAGATTTCAAGATAGCCTAATGTTGACCCTGTCATGTGGTTATTAGTAATCTCTCCTATGCAGGTCTACAGTGAAAAAGAGCAATGAGACAGAATATACAGCTTGGAAGGGAAAAGGACACTGTCTAGCTTGACAGTACAGCCATGGCTTGTGCTGGAAGAGAGGCTGTACTTGTTAAGAACATTAGAGCCAATATGGAGAGACCCTCTAGCACTGGAATAAACAGAAGGGTGCCCTGGGAGTTAAGACCCCACGCAGTGGTCCAACATATAAAAGGAAAAGGAATAAGTAATTTTCCTGCCCATAAAAAGAAACAACAAACAAAAACCGCTGCAAATTCAGTTTAAGGAGGACGGGGTCCACCCCAACTGGGCAACTGAATTTAGCAGAGCCAGTCATATGATGCTGGAGACAGAAGTCAAGAAGGATACACGAGGTAAATGGATTATGGAATCTTCTTCCACAGTTTCAAAGAGCCACTGAGGACAGGGAGTGTGTGGCAGGGGAGTCCCCGCGTAAAGGTCCTAAGAGGCCTCTGCATGATAGTGAAGAAGTAAAGCATGGATTGTGTTGGACAAAGACAACAGATATGTCATTGCTGTGGGAAATCTGCCAAGGATACCTGAATATGGGAAGAGAGTCAGTCCAAAACAGAAAAGTGTTTTATAGGCATCAAAGTAAAATGGGCAGAGTCATCTAAGCCCCTTGACATTGGACATGGAGCTAGAGAATACATAAGAAGGAAAAAGCTATTTCCAGTTGTAGAAAAACAGAATCTCACAGCCTTTTATTGAAAGCAATAATACGGATAGGTATTAACAGGAAGAAAAGCAAATCCAAGAGTAAGTGTGAATGAAGCCAAACTTATCAAAGATATTAACATGCTAGGGTAGTGAGTATGAATATTTACTCATTAATTATAATACAAACTATAAATATATGATATAATTAGTAAATGTGAGAACCATGAAAAGGATTTGTGATTGAAACTTCTATGATAAACCAGTTCTGTGTGTGGGTAAGAGCTTAGACTCTGAAACCAGACTGTGTGGGTTTGAATAACAGTCACACGTGTCTTACAAACTACAATTAAAGTCAATAACTCAATCAGAGAACAATAATGACATCTAAGAAATATGAGTCATATTTTTGCCTTTCTAATCAACTGTCAATTTTAATACCTTAACAAGAAAAGAATAATGCAGGACTCAGGGGAAGACAGCTGTGATTTTTCAGAGGAGTTGAACATTTGTTAAAAATCTTAAAAGAAGGGAGGAGTAGGGGTGAACATGATCAAAACACATTGCAAAATATTCTCAGAGAATTAATAAAACATTTTATTAGACTATCTTAAAAGACATTAAGAAATTTAATCTTCAGATTGTTCAAAAAGTTTTTCATAGCTGCTTACTTTAGATGATCAAATAGAATACAATGACAGTCTTTGCAAAATTATTTCTCTGTCCTAAGTAAGATCTTCCTTTCCAAAAATACTATATAACAGAAGACAGACAGAAGAAAATCATTTCAACATGACCATGAGGTTCTCTGTTCAGGACAAGATATGAAGCCTGGGGTTCATGAGCTGATTAACAATTCCTTTCTGTCTCGTGCAATGAAAGTACCAATAGAGCATGACTGTTTTGTTTGATTTGTTTGGTTCATGACTGTAGGTTATTTAACTTAATGACATTTTTTATTTCTGTATTATTTAAATGTTTAACATTAAGACATACATTTTGCAATACTTTGCGATTTGCAATGAATTGCTTCTGTCTAAAATCATCTCCTTCCTATCATGTTATAAGGCTGACAAGTAACTGCTCGGATCTCTAAAGGATGGTGAGTGAGATCAATCTTATACTTTCTGTATAGTTAGCTTCGTTTCAAGCACATTAGGCCTTCCTTTGGGTTGAGAAGATTCCATTAAATGGATTTTCCTGTCAAGCAATAACATTCATATCAGTATCTAGCCTTGTGATTCATTTTTATTTTATTGTTTCTAACCATCAGTTATAAAGCTTTGGTTATTTGATCCTATTTACATGTTAAGTATTTGTCTCTTTGACTGTTTTGGGAAAGTCTGAAGGTCACAACAAATATTTCAGTATGTGTTTATTCAGTCAGCTGACAACAAGGGTGCCCATATGCATGGCTCTGGTCTCATTGTGTTTCTGCTCAAGACACTCGTATGGGGGGCTTGTGGCTCATCCTAAGACAAGTACATGTCTTTACAATGTCCCATAAGTCCCTTTCCCTACATCTTCCATAATTTTTCAGATCGTTTTTAGTCTGCTGCTTCTGCAACAGGCCAGGTGTGCTTCCTCTAGAATCTCTGTGCTTGTTGCTCTCTCTCTGGACTCCTTCCTCCTTCCTCAGATATCTACCGTTAGTAGCCTCCTTTCTCTAACTTTACCCAATTTACTTGCTGACTTCATTGAAAACTGCATTGTTGAATATATTACCAGTGTCCATTTTTCACAGTGGCCAGAACTCATCTCCCACTCCCTAGACTTTAAACTTGACCTCACAACTTATTTGGGTTACTAGAAAGTGAACACAAATGATTCTATCACAGCCGTAACATGTCTTGCACTGCTAGGTCCAGTCTCTTTCACTCTATATTTTTATCTACTGATAATAAAGAAATGGAAACTTAAAAAAAAATTAAAGTGGCAACAGAAGCAAAAGCAGCCAGGCATGACATCACATGCCTGCAGTGCCAGCAACTTTGGAGGCTAAGGCAGGAGGATGACTAGTGCTGCTAGCTGAAGCCTAACCTGAGCAAAATGGTCCAGAGGAAAGACAAACAAGAGAAATAAGGAAGGGCAGGAGGGAAAGGGGACAGAGAGAGATCCATTGTAAACCACATAGTCTGGAGACAAGTCTGACCTGCATTCTAGACACCTAAGTACCACCACAGGATGTTAATAAGTCACCAGATTTTAAGCAGCTTTTTACATAACATTTTTTTAAAGATTTATTTATTATGCATACAGTGTTCTGTCTGCAGGTATATCTGCAGGCCAGAAGAGGGCACCAGATTTCATTATGGATGGTTGTGAGCCACCATGTGGTTGCTGGGAATTGAACTCATGACCTCTGGAAGAGCAGCCAGTGCTCTTAACTGCTGAGCCATCTCTCCAGCCCCTACATAACATTTTTTTGAAAATATCAAGAGAACTTGAAAACTGTTAATATGTCAACAATCTGCACCCTTTTGTGTATGTTTTCCTTCCCACCACATAAAACTAAATTGTTTTACACCTCTATTGCCTGATCCCTACACACATGCACATGGGCTCACAGTAAACGCTCTGCTCCTGCAGCAGCTTCCTTCTGCACTGTTGTCCCACCTCCAATATGGGATGAGCTGTACATAGCAAGTGCTCAATTGACGCGTGTTGAATTAAAATTAAATAGGATGACCAGTGTTAAAATTAAACTTTTAGCAGAGACCAGAAAATTAACATAGATACAAAAATTATTTCTATATAGTTATGAGTGTTTTCAGTAGAAAGAGCTGTATCAGTGATATGGGAAGTGAAAAAACAGAGTTGCCTGGAGGGAACATTCTATAAACTGAGTCCTGAATATGGTCGTTAAGTACATCTGGGACATTATAATCCTAGATAAAGAGACCTGAACATTCAAGGGCAGTGATGTTCAGGAGCATCTGTTCAAGGAGCAGAAAGAGCTGGACACAGCAGACTTCGAGGCAGAGGGACACAGAACCTGACAGCCATGGACATCAGTGTGCTATTTGGGTGTTAATCTAATGTCACTTGGAAGCTTCTAGAGTTTCAGGTGGGGAAATGGTTAGTTAGGCCCCTGTTTGTTACATGGGTTGCAGTGGGCAAAAATGGGCAAAGGCCATAGAATGAAGGAGCTGCTGCAAGAGCACAGGCATGCAGACATCAGAGTCAGGCTGGGCCAGACGTAGCATAAGGCCTTTTGGAAGCAGAGCTGATAGGATTTCTTTTTTTTTTTTAACATTTATTTATTTATTATGTATACAGTATTGCTCTACATATATGCCCAGGCACCAGATCTCAATGTAGATGGTTGTGAGCCACCATGTGGTTGCTGGGAATTGAACTCAGGACTTTTGGAAGAGCAGCCAGTGCTCTTAACCTCTGAGCCATCTCTCCAGCCCCTGATAGGATTTCTTGATTGAAGAAACTTGTTATATGGGGTGGGAAGGGACATCTAGAGGCCAAAAAGAGGGGAATGGAGCGTGGCCATTTACTTTCTGCCTGCACAACTTATCAAAAGCTTCATTAACTGAGAAGATGAACAGCTATGGGGAAGAGACATGATGAACCCTACTTTGTACACCTATTGATCTGCTTTTCCACACAGAAGTCACCGAGATCTAGTCCTCAGAACACTTAAGTCTTTCTCAGTTGCTAAATACAATCAATAGTTTCACTGTTATCTGAATTCTAGTAGACTCAACTCAGATCACAACACCAACAAAACAGTCCATGCTCCTGACTCCATATTAAAAGAACCCTGTTTGTTTGGTTCCGCTGAGGTAACTCTGAGACCAGCTAAACATAACATATGTGCTTAAACAGAGAAGGGCAGAGAATACATATTTGACTTAGCTTTTACATATTCTTTAAAAACTCCTGGAAGGAAAAAGAAAGAACTACTACTCCTGGTCATTCACTGAGGGGGTGGGGAGGGGTGAGCAGTGAAGGATGGATAATGGTCTTTCACTTACCTGTTCTGATGGTGCTTGTTCCCACAGCACTGTGGAAGTTCCACTGAATTCTCATTCTGTGTAAATCAAAGGAAGATGCTACAAAAAGTACAGGGCTGAAGAGCTAAAGTGGTTCCTGGTTCTTAGTCATGCCTAAGCTAAGAGCTTTATGACTCTCTCTCAACACTATGATTTTATATTAAGAGTTACAGAATAGATTTTTAAATTGCAAAGCCTTCAATATTACTTTAACTGAAAAGAGTAAGTATTTTAAGATGGTTGTCAAGAATTTAGTCTACAATAAGAATTGTTTTTATAGTTGTGTCTGATTTATCACTTTTAATTTCTTCTTGAAGGTGCTGTCTTCCTAAGACAGTCATAACAAGTAGAAAACATTCATGCTAAAAAATACTTTTTCAAGGTTGGTGTGGTAGGGGAACATGTATTGCAGCACTTGAGAAGTGGAGACTAGAGGAACAGGTGACAGGCCGTTCCTGGGTGAGATGTCTTTTGGAATAACATAGTTTGGTACTTCTGTTTTCGAAACCTTAGATATACAGAAAACATTTTTACATGTAATATAATGATAATGGCAATGTATCTTCTAAGTAATATTTTCTTAAGGATTGTGAGTTGGTTTTCTAAACTAGCACGTAGCATAGTATTTGAAAATCTTTTTAAAATACAAACATTTTGTCAAATACTCAGATTAGAAAGAGTTAACTGTTCTAAGTTTATCAGTAATCAGACTCAAAGTTGGTTGAAATTACCTAATAAGACATTGTCTTCCACTGTGTACCCAATGGTGAGCGAATCAGGTTCCAACAGATAGTCCCAAGCCCATGAAAACACAGATAGCCCTGGTTAAAATCAGTGAGTCCCAAAACCAAGCAACAAGTTAAGAATGTGGGTGGGAGAAGGACTCGTACAAAGAGGAGGTGATGGGGGTAAGTAACAGGAAAGTCATGATATACAAGCACAACTGTCAACAAACAACTTCAGAACCACACTTGCCTGTAAAATTATCCTACATGAAAATCAACAAATGCCAAAACAAGCAAAGGCAAAACTCCGATATTATTTCAGTGCTCCAAGTCGCAGTGTTAGATGGTTGCCAATCGACACAGAATTCCTGGAGAAGATATTGATGACAGAACCTACATACATACATTTTCAGCATAGATACATCTAAAATAGTGTGTTGATAAAATAGCTAATCAGATCTAGGAAAGACTGAATCCAGGGACCCAGTCAACCAAATTTATGGATCATAAAAAGTACAGTCAAAACCCAGAAAGTAGTCAAAAGTTTATTAGCTAAGAAATGAGCTTTCCAAAATCACTTTGTGGGAAGATTTCTGTCTTTCTGTTTGTTTTCCTTATGCTTTATGATTGGGCAGCTATCCCTAGACTAGTCAATCATTAGACGAAAACATAAACAAAACTCAAAAGTCCACTAGATTGCCACTTTGATAAAGCTATTTATTTGAAAAATCAAAGCTTAAGCTTGAGATTAGTAAATAGCCGTCAGGAAAAAAATGCAAGTCTGTGATTATTACATCTATGTTGGACAACCCCGCAAGCCATTTTATAACTGATAAAGCAATGCATATATACTACATTACTGGGGAATTCTGCACCATGTATTATATACATAGGTAATGAATTTCATCTTCCTAAAAAGGTTATAGATTGTCAAGCCTGGTAGTCAAAATGAATATGCATCAATGCTGAAAAATAAATAATATCAAGGATTCCAACCCCTGCATCATCCCTCTATCTTTCCGTTACAGTTCCAGCACACAACCTCTGCCGCAAAAAATCTAGATTGACTACCAGATCTATGCTCCTGCATCTTAGTTCTCCATCATTCAAGGCTAAATAAGTGTCAATACCCTTAAGATTTAAGGAAAAGAAACAATGAGAGGCAAATTGAATCTAATTTCGGTCAAGAAGCCACATACCCCGAGTTATTACTTTCAGACTCTCCTCAGTGCTTATGTCACCCCTGGGCACTAAGTGAACAGGCACACGAAGGTCACTGGCTACCTCAGGATACTCAGCAACTGCAAGGGAAGATCCGCTGAAAGCACTGACTGTGCCTCTATGCCCACGGCTTGCCTTCTCAGTCATTTCCGCAGTAGACAGGAAACAGAGTACTGTTGTTCAGCCTCGCTTTCCAGATGTTACAAGCCTTTTAACTTTGTGTGGAACCACACAAAGTTTTTGCATGGAGATGGTATTCAGATTGAAATATGGATCAAAGGAGTTACTGAGTCTAAAAATAATAGAAATCAGAAAGGTAATCATGAAATTCATTTTGTTTTTCACGCTGATAGTGTGCAGTCTTCTAAAACGTCTGCATGAGAAATGAGACCACTTATTTAAACTGATGATAATGACTGTTTTAAAAATGTAAAGAGTATACATATGAATGAGACAGACACTATGTGGAGGAGAAATGGAATGAGTGAAAGTTTCAGGAAACACATGCATATACAAACGTGCTTAGAAGACATCAACTGAAATAAATACCCACCTTACAACTTCAGTGCTTTGGTGGTTAGAGCAGTAAGAGAAAAACAACGTCACTTTGCACTAGGAAGCCTGTTTCTAATCAACTGAGCTGCTCCTATGGGGGCAAATAAAAATGATTAGCTTATTAAAAGCATAGCTTTGCTATTTAATAAGCAAAAATGATTGAAAATTCTGCTCCAGATCCTGATAATTTTAGTGTTTCTAGTTAAGCTTGCAAAATTGCATTCATTATTAGTGTCTAGATTCATTAACAATTCAATTTATAGATATTAATGCTTATAATGCATGCTTCGCTTGCCAAAACTTGAAGAGAAATTGTTTCAATTAGCTTTCATGGATCATGAATCCTACCAGCGGGATATTTTTAGACAAAAGATACAAACACATCCCCAAGCAATGCTAATGCACAGCTGGGACTTGTGTGTAAGGTCACTTGAGCTAACAGCTTAAAAGAAAAAACAGTAAATGAGTTTTACCCAGATGCGCAAGACAGGGGCAATCTTCTACTTCCAACCAAATATTTGAAAGGCATATATGCACTTAAGGAAGATGCCAACAGAATTATTTGCTTTAGGGATTTCTAAAGACAAAACTATTAAGACAGAAATTGGCATGCTAAACTCAGTGAGAGACGTTCAGCATAAAAGACAATGGAAATCTCAGCAAGAGACCTTCATTTCTTCCTTTGTAGAAAAGAAAGGGTATTTCTTGTAAGTCAAGCTTAACAGGGATGCAAATTCTGTCACTTGCAGAAGGGCCATGACCCCGTGGTAGGAGATAAAGAATAGATTGATGTCCCAAGTGATCCAGACAACAATTCAGACTTACAGGTAATTATCAATTCTCTATTTCACATGGGGCTGCACACAACCAATTAAAAGTTGCTACTTACTGTCAGTGACAAAAGATATACTCTTAGACAGAAGAGAAATTCTTTGAGGGTGTTCATCTCTTCCACATATTTCTTTCATTGATCTTCATGAAAACCAAAGGCAGCCACTGGTCTTCATGTTCCACACAGTGTTGTATTCCAGCTCCATCTCTACAAGCTGTCTGATTGTTTATAACTTGGTGTGCACTGGAATAGGAAGAAAAATAAAGTGACTGCTTCAATTAGAGTGAAGAGATAATTCATTTATCTTCACTGAAATGTGGAACCATTTCATATACTGAAAAATGGTTTGAATAATGATTCTACTTATTTATTTACTTATTTATTTATTTGACAGTCTCACAATGGAGCCTAGGCAGGTCCTAAACTCATGACCCTCCTGCCTCCCACCTCATCCTCTTGGTTTGGAAATTATAAGCAAGCACCACTGCACCCAGGTGAACAATGATTTTTGAATGACTCAGGGATCGCACAAGGCAACCCCAGAAAACTCTAAAGCCGGCAGAATGAAATCAAACAAGGTATGAAAAGACCATGAGATTTTGGAAAGCCAGTGAAATACTAACACAACTCTTAAGGTCATGCCATTAAAGTTGGGCAGGAAGGCACATAAACTCATTGGATATTTATGAGGAGGGAAGTATGAGGAAAAAGTGTAGTTCTGAAACTGCACTTACTTTTGTATCAATGCTTTTATGTTAGTCTGGAAACCAAATACATATATGCCTAGGAAAATACTTATTATTACATTATTTAGCCTTAATAGTGGTATTACTTTATCAAAAGATAATTGTTAGGTTATAGTAAATCATAACTTCTGTAAAGCATATAACTAAAACATATCATTACAATCTAAGACTAGAACTAGGGACATAGTTTAGTAATAGAGCACTTGGCTAGTGTGTACAGGGCCCTGGGTTCCATCCTTAGCACTACAAACTAAACAAAACTAGATCTGTAATACACACACACACTCTGAAGCGTCTACATGATAATTAAAAACTACTACATAGAGAGTGGACAAAAACAAGCTAGAAGAAAAACTGGAAAACAAGTTTTGGAAGAAAAGTGAAAACTTCCAGTTTTGATGTATTAATTTGAAGATGGTTCTAAACACTGATAGAGAAATACAACTAGGCTAATAGCAGTAGGTAAATGGGACTAGCTGAAAAACTAATGATGTAACTTGCTCATTTATTCACCCAGTATGCTTGCATAAATGCATATATACATATATATGTAAGTGTATATTAATGTATTTCTCACACTGATGAATTCATCGTGAATAAACTATTCTTTTAAAACCTACAATTCATACTTAAGCCAAATAGTTACTTGATAAATTCATGTGCGTGCGCGCACACGTGCGCGCACACACACACACACACACACACACACACACACACACACACACACAC
>CAJQZJ010032054.1:1387064-1403487 GCA_907164525.1 Lophiomys imhausi | reverse complement strand
CAAGGTTATTCCTAGATTTCTAAGATATCGCCAGACAGACCTCCATAGTGGTTGCACAAGTCTGCACGCCCACCAGCAATGGAGTAGGGTTCCCCTTTCTCCACACCCTCGCCAGCATGCGCTATCATTTGAGCTCTTTATGTTAGCCATTCTAACAGGTGTTAGGTGGAATCTCAGGGTCGTCTTGAGTTGCATTTCTCTGATGATTAAGGATGTTGAACATTTCTTCAGGTGTCTCTCAGCCCTTAGGGATTCCTCCTTTGTGAATTCTCTATTTAGCTCCATCTCCCATTTTTTGATTGGATTATTTGGTTTCTTGGCATTTAGTTTCTTGAGTTCTTTGTAGGTTTTAGATAATAGCCCTCTATCAGATGTGGGGTTGGTGAAGATTTTCTCCCAGTCTGTTGGTTGCCGTTTTGTTCGAATGATAGTGTCCTTTGCCTTACAGAAGCTTTTCAGTTTCATGAGGTCCCATTTATTGATTGTTGATCTCAGATTCTGAGCTGTTGGTGTTCTGTTCAGGAAGTTGTCACCTGTGCCAATGAGTTCGAGGGTTTCTCCTACTTTTTCTTCTAGTATCCTTAGTGTGGCTGGCCTTATGTTAAGGTCTTTGATCCACTTGGAATTAAGTTTTGTACAAGGTGATAGGTATGGGTCTAATTTCATTCTTTTGCAAGTGGACATCCAGTTGGACCAGCACCATTTGTTGAAGATGCTGTCCTTCTTCCATTGTGCGTTTTTGGCCTCTTTGTCAAAGATTAGTTGGCCATAGGTGTGTGGATACATGTTTGGATCTTCAATTCGATTCCATTGATCCACTGGTCTGTTTCTATACCAGTACCATGCTGTTTTTATTACTGTTGCTCTGTAGTACAGCTTGAAATCTGGGATGGTGATACCTCCAGATGTTTTTTCATTGTACAGGATTGATTTAGCTATTCTGGGCTTTTTGTTGTTCCATATGAAGTTGAGAATAGCTTTTTCCAGGTCTATAAAGAATTGTGTTGGTATTTTGATAGGAATTGCATTAAATCTATATATTGCTTTTGGTAGGATAGCCATTTTTATTATGTTGATCTTACCTATCCGTGAGCATGGGAGATCTTTCCATCTTCTAAAGGCCTCTTCCATTTCTTTCTTCAGGGGCTTGAAGTTCTTGTTATATAGGTCCTTTACATGCATGGTTAGAGTTACCCCCAGGTATTTTATGTTGTTTGTGGCTATTGTGAAGGGGGTTGTTTCCCTTATTTCTTTCTCGGTATATTTGTTTGTTTTATAAAGAAGGGCTTCTGATTTTTTTTGACTTAATTTTGTATCCAGCCACCTTGCTAAAGTTGTTTATCAGCTGTAAGAGTTCTTTGGTGGAGTTTTTGGGGTCGCTTATGTATACTATCATATCGTATGCAAATAGGGATAACTTGACTTCTTCATTTCCAATGTTTATCCCCTTGATCTCCTTTAGTTGTCTTATTGCTATAGCAAGGACTTCAAGTACTATATTGAAGAGATGTGGTGAAAGTGGACATCCTTGTCTTGTCCCTGAGTTTAGAGGAAATGCTTCAAGCTTCTCTCCATTTAATTTGATGTTGGCTACTGGTTTGCTGTATATTGCCTTTATTATTTCTAGGTATGGTCCTTGTATGCCCGTTCTCTCCAGAGCTTTTAGCATGAAGGGGTGTTGGATTTTGTCAAATGATTTTTCTGCATCTAGTGAGATTATCATGTGTTTTTTTTCTTTCATCTTGTTTATGTGGTGAATTACATTGATAGACTTTTATATATTGAACCATCCCTGCATTCCAGGGATGAAGCCTACTTGATCATGGTGTATGATACTTTTGATGTGTTCTTGAATTCGGTTTGCTAGTATTTTATTAAGTATTTTTGCATCTATTTTCATGAGGGAGATTGGTCTGAAGTTCTCTTTCTTTGTTGGGTCTTTGTGTGGTTTAGGAATCAGAATGACAGTGGCCTCATAAAATGAGTTTGGCAGTGATCTTTCTGTTTCTATGTGGTGGAAGAGTTTGAAAAGTAATGGTGTTACTTCCTCTTTGAAGGTCCGGTAGAATTCCGTGCTAAAGCCATCTGGCCCTGGGCTTTTTTTTGGTTGGGAGATTATTAATGACTGTTTCTATTTCCTTAGGTGTTATTGGGCTGTTTAAGCTGTTAATCTGATTTTGATTTAGTTTTGGTAGGTGGAATTTATCGAGGAAATTATCCATTTCGCTTAGGTTTTCAAATTTAGTGGAATATAGATTTTTAAAGTAATGCCCGAATATTTTCTGGATCTCCTCAATGTCTGTTGTTATTTCTCCCTTTTCATTTCTGATTTTGTTGATTTGTGTTCTTTCCCTTTGCCTTTTAGTTAATTTGGCTACGGGTCTGTCTATTTTGTTGATTTTCTCAAAGAACCAACTCTTGGTTTCATTGATTCTTTGTATAGTTCTTTTTGATTCTAAGTTTTTGATTTCAGCTCTAAGTTTGATTATTTTCTGTCTTCTGCTCTTCTTGGGAGTGTTTGTTTCTTTTTTTTTCCAATTCACCCAGCTTAGTTGTTAGTTCACTAATATGAGCTGTCACAATTTTCTTTTTGAAAGCACTTAGTGCTATGAACTTTCCTCGTAGCACAGCTTTCAATGTATCCCATAGGTTTGGGTATGTTGTGTCTTCATTGTCGTTGGATTTTAAGAAGTCTTTGATTTCCTTCCTTATTTCTTCCCTGACCCAGTGGTCATCCAGTAAGGAGCTGTTCAATTTCCATGTGTGTGTAGGCTTTCTGTTGATTCTTTTGCTGTTGAAGACCAGCTTTATTCCGTGGTGGTCTGATAAGATACAAGGTGTTATTTTAATTTTCTTGTATCTACTGAGACTATCCTTGTGACCAATTATGTGGTCGATTTTGGAGAAGGTTCCGTGGGGTGCTGAGAAAAAGGTGTATTCCTTTGTGTTTGGGTGAAACTTTCTGTAGATATGTTAGGTCCATTTGCTTCATGATCTCTGTTAGACTCAATATTTCTCTGTTTGTCTTCTGTCTTGATGATCTGTCCTTTGTTTTGAGTGGGGTGTTGAAGTCTCCCACTACTAATGTGTTGTGATCGACGTGCGCTTTAAGTTTTAGAAGTGTTTCTTTTACGAAAGTAGGTGCCTTTGTATTTGGGGCATAGATGTTCAGTATTGAAATTTCCTCTTGATGAATATTCCCTTTAATGAGTATATAGTGCCCTTCTTTGTCTTTCTTCATTAACTTCAGTTGGAAGTCTGTTTTGTTTGATATTAGGATGGCTACTCCAGCTTGCCTCCTGGGTCCATTTGCTTGGAAAACCTTTTCCCAGCCCTTTACTCTGAGGCAGTGTCTATCTTTCGTAGTTAGATGTGTCTCTTGTATACAGCATAAGGAAGGGTCTTGCTTGCGGATCAACTCTGTAAACCTATGTCTTTTTATTGGGGAGTTGAGTCCATTGATGTTGATGGATATTAGTGACCTGGGGTTGTTATTTCCCATTAGTTTGGTATAGGCGGTGGTTCTGTTCCTCTTTTGGTTTAGTTGCTGATGGGTTTTCTATTCCCTTTGTTTTCTTGGGTGGAGTTTTCTTCTCTGGGTTGGGATTTTCCTTCTAGGATTTTCTGTAGTGCTGGGTTTGTGGGTAGATATTGTTTAAATTTGATTTTGTCATGGAATATCTTGTTTTCTCCATCTATGTTGATAGAGAGTTTTGCTGGGTAAAGTAGTCTGGCTGGGCACCTATGTTCTCTCAGGACTTGTAGTATATCTGACCAGGCCCTTCTAGCTTTTAACGTTTCTGGGGAGAAGTCAGGTGTAATTCTGATGGGTCTGCCATTGTATGTGACTTGACCTTTTTTTCTTACAGCTTTTAATATTCTTTCTTTGTTCTGTACATTTGGTATTTCAATTATTATGTGGCGAGAGGAGTTTCTTTTCTGGTCTAATCTGTTTGGTGTTCTGTAAGCCTCTTGGATTTTTATTGGCATCTTTTTTCAGGTTTGGGAAGTTTTCCTCTATGATTTTGTTGAAGATATTTCCTGGACCTTGGAGTCGGGAGTCCTCTCTTTCCTCTATACCTATAATTCTTAGATTCCGTCTTTTCATTGAGTCCTTGATTTCTTGGATGTTGTGGGTGAGAGATTTTTTAGCCTTCTCATTTTCTTTGGATGTTGTACTGATTTCTTCCACTGAGTCTTCCATGCCTGAGATCCTGTCTTCCATCTCTTGCATCCTATTGTTGATACTCACATCCGTAGTTCCTGTTCTCTTCCCTTGGTTCTCCACTTCCTCTTTTAACTCTGACTGTGTTTTCTTTATTGTTTCTATTTCTATTTTCATGTCTTGTATGGTTTTGTTCGTTTTGTACATTTCCTTCTCCAGCTTGCTTGTTTTTGTATGAAAATCTTTCATGGCTTTTTCCTTTTCCTGTTCAAGCTCTGTCACCTTGGCTTGGAGCTCTTTAATGGTGTTGTTCCTTGTTTTGATTTGTAGAATTGTGGCTTCTTTGAATTCCTTCATAGATTTAAATTCTTCTTGCAGGGACTCTATCACTTTCCATAATGCAGAATTGTCAATGTTTTCTTGTGTTTCTGTTGGTGTGTGGTCGTCCGAATTGGATGAGCTAAGATGATTCTGCCTTGTTGGAGACATAATTCCTTGATTTCTATTTTTTTTTTTTTGACCTTTGGCCATTGGATGCATTTAGCTGTCTGTTTTCTGTGCTTGGAACCACAGTGGATGATTTGGTGCAGGAGACGAGTTACTTGGCTATCTGTCATTGCTTACAGGGGGATTTCAAGGTCAGTGTGGTTTTAATCACCTGAGGCACTGTGAGCTGGTGCAGCCTATTCCCAGGTTGTGAGTAATGGACCAGGATTGTTTCACTGCTCCCAATCACACTTCCCTATGTTGCACTCTGAGTTATCATCCTGTAATGGTTCTGATGGTATGAGCCTGTTTGCCCAGGCACAGATTCTGTGGGCTTTGTTTGTCGTCATGGAGGCTGACAGGGTCTGGCTCCACACCTAATATGTCTGGGTTTTCCAGGATACAGCTATGGTCCCGATTTCTGGTTTCTCTCTAGGCTTCTCGCCACAGGGCTGGACTCTGTGCCTGATTCCCTTCCTGTCTGCGCCGCCATGGGTCCCTTGGGTACCCCAAGCCCCGGATCCTCCGGCTGCCTGAGTGGACCTCTCGTCCCAGCAGCTCAGCCGTGGGTGCATGGATCCCTGGCCCCATCCACGCCTGTCTCTCTCCCCAGATGACCTGCTGTGGGTTCACGGGGATTTGGCCCTGCCTGCCGTGCTCCCTCCCCAGCTGCGCTACCGTGAGGGTGCAGGATTCGGCCCCTCCCGCCCACCTTTGTGTTCCCAGCTTCCCGCGCTCTCTCGGAACCTCCCGCCCTCCGCTTCACGAGCGGCTGCAGACCACCCGCTGAGCCCCCTGTTTGTTCCTTGCTAAGCCTTCCACTATCTCGCAAAGTTTTTTAAGTGGGTATAAGTTCAACCTGATGTGTGGGGAGCCCAATAGGCCAGCGATCTATGGCCAAGTGGACCCTGATTCTGCCTGCTGTAAGTTGGGATCGATCTTACCAGGTGCCTCTCCAAATGGGAGTTCCCGAATCCCGGGTTTAGTGGCTTCCATGTCTGTGAGAGATGGGGAGAGCCTTGCCCTGGGACTTTTAACAGTCCCTTGGGAGCTGTGAGTGTTCCGGGGGTGGGGGGGGGGTCTAGCCCCTCCGGTTTTTGCACAGTGCCCAATAACTCTGTGTTTTTTATGGCTCTTTTTTCCCCGCGTTCAAAATGCGTCAGTGTAGGTCACCGCCATCTTGGCCCACCCCGGAAAAGATTTTAAAAGGGAAAAATTTACTGGATATGGCAAAACCCATTGGTGATTTGGACAAAATTTTAGTGGAGAAACAGAGACCATCTAACTTACAACTAAGGAGAGATGAATGAAAGAAGAGCAGAAACAGCAGAAGTCAGGAAGCCTATCCATAAGCCCATGACTGAGGGAAAGTTTGTGTCATCTGTCTTATTATAATTGAGAAGTTTCAATTATACACACATGGTAAGAAAATAAGACCATCCCATGACACAACATAACAATTGCTGAAAACAAATGGATGGGGAGTAGGATCATTAGACTTTAAGTATCAGGGAGTGATTTGGGGGTTGAAAACAGTCAAGATACACTTAGTGACATAAAAGTCAAAAGTTAATATGGAAATAGTAAGAAAGAAACCTGGAAATGTCAACGAAGGTTTGAATAACCATTGAGAAGAGGAAGCTGAATTTGGAACAGGAAAAACTCCCTCACAGTGCTAGGGTGCAACTGAGTTCAAATTCCAAAAACCTAAACTAATGGAAGGTTTCATAATCATGTGGTTTTCCTCTAGAGTAACATGGGTTAAAAGAATTGAAGAGAAAAAACAGAGTGAAAACTGTGTGAAACTACATTAAATTTTACAATTTTCATTGCTATGGCATCAATCTCCCAGAGTGCACACACACGCGCACGCGTGCACACACACACACACACACACACACACACACACACACACACACACAAGAAAGAGTTCTTAAGCTAAGTTCATAAGATAAGTTCTTATCTTATGTCAGATAAGTTTGCATATAACATTTTATAATAGTAAGTTATATGCCTTAATACAAATGTTAATTAAAAAAGAACCTTGTTATATATCTTATTTCAAGTACACAATTTAAAAGAAAAGAAAATGAAACCAAACTAACAAAACCTGGGAAAAAGACCCAATTACCCCTCAAACACATATTTTTAATCTCAAGTAAATTATAGAACACCAAGCACGATCTGATTTGGATATCAACCACTAGTTCCCACACAAAAATTGTTATTGTTGGCCTCAGCACATTAATCTAAAGAGGACAAAAAGTCTACTCTTGTTTGAATAACCCTAGCCAACAAATTGATCCCACAGCAGCAGAGCTGCAGGGAGAAGGTTGACTTCAAGGCTGGAGGGAAACATTGCCGCCTATATAGAACTATGATAGACTACTTAAAAAAACAAAGCAAAGAAAAAGGCTTCTCTCTTTCCTCTTTCCCAAAAGCTGTCCAAAGGGGCATTAGAGAACATCTGCATTTTACAAAGACGAGAAAATGCCAAAGAAATGCAGATTCCACAGCTGTTAACCCAAGGGACAACTCAAACCAGGCAAATCTCTAAATAAGGTCTGAAAGGCAGACACTCTGCTAGAGGGCAGCTAACTCCCAATGCAGGAGTACAGAGTGGGCATGGGAAATACAAACTTCTGCCCTTCTAGAAACTTCCTTTGCTTTTCATATGAGCAAAACAGAACATGTAATAATTCTTTTGCCAATTAAGATATTTGCCCAAAGTAGACCAGGTATTTTATCTGGCTACCACATACCAACATGAACATAAGGGAGAATTCCCGATATTGTTTTAATATTCATCATTTCATCTGTATAATATTAAACATTGATTAACTGTGTTCAAGGGCTAAAAGCTCTCACTAAGACAATACCAAAGTTCATAAATCTAGGTGGCATGCCTATAATACCAATACTTGGGAGCTACGGCAGGAGAATCATGAATTTGAAGTCAATCTGGGCTACATAGAGACCTTACCTGAAAAAAAATAAAATGAAGCAAGAAAATAGTGAACAAACTTTCAGAAAACTCTAACCCAATAAGCCACCTGATCAAATTCTATTTTCTCAACTTTCTGTGTCTCCTTGGACAAACTGTTTTATATTTCTAGGCCTCAACTTCCTCGTGTATAAAAATCAGATGTTATCCACACAGAGCTGTGAAAATCAAACAGCCAATACATAAAGACACATTGTGAGTGTCCCATATATATACCTAATCAATATGCAGGAACCCGTCTACCTATGGCTACTTCTAAACTTTGCAATGGTCCCTAAGTGTGTGACCTTTCCTGTGTATGCCTCATGAATGAAAAAGGGTCTCAACCTGTGATGTGTTGGATTTGTGGGTCCACTCACTAATAAATACCTAGAAGATATCAATGATCCAATCCATACATAAATTGAAGGGGAAAGGATTAATAGATCCTCTTAATTTCCCTTGACTAGCCATTCTACTCATATAGCACATGTGCTTATGTTAGCTTTTGAGGAAACCACCAGTGCTCCATAGAAAGTGCATAAGGAAAAAAATCAAGCAGGACACTTGGGAATTAAAAGATACAGGGATGCAAGATTAAGAAAGAGAGAAAAAGATGTGCTGTGGATTCCTAAATGAGACTTTTAGCCAGCTTTCATACCTTCCCCTCTTTTACATTATACTGAAGTTAAATTGAGTTCTGTCCCTTTAACTGTCAAATGGTTTTCCTTTCCCAACTAATCCCCCTTCACAGAGGAGTCTTTAAAAAGTTATAAATAAAATGCCCCAAATGTTTTCCTTTTCCCACAGATGAGAACATTAGAACACTGACATTTTAATCTGTTCTTTACAAGACTGAGTTGTGTCAACACAGTGCTCCCAGCTACAACACGGAGAAAACAAGTTTAATTAAAGACAGGAGAGACCGCATGTGAAGCGTAAGCCATTGAGGTAGAAGGGTTGTCATCTGCAGAGTGAGTTCTCTGTGAGCAAATGTCTTTGTCAGTGTAGAAGGAAAAAAAAAAAAGACAAAGTATAACGCTATAAAGAAACGTAATACAGAATGCCAATGTCCAGATTAAGAAGTAGAATTAATATTTTTGTAGCACTTACTTCCAGGGAACTATACTCCATCTAACATCATAAGACATCTTGGGATATAAATAGTTGCCTATTTATCACGTACATGCTATAGTTGATAGAACTGACTGAACCACAAAAAGAAGCCAGCATCATAAGGTGATGGTTTAGGAAGAATAAATAATGGTTTTACGGGGTTCATTCCAGAATGCTATCTAAACTCTTTCCTCAAACCAGAAGGGCAGATTTGCATTATCAAATATATTTCTTCCAAATAAGCTAACAAATCTAACTACATTCTTGCAATTACCTAAAAGTCTGTACCACACTGTAATGGGGGTGTCAATGGTTGTCTAGGGAAATACCAAATTCCTTCCCTGGCAAGGACAAAGAATCTGATGACCAGGAAAGACAGACACCATGCTGCAGAGAAAGGGAAGGTGACACACCTCAGTACAGGAGATATGATAGGCCCAAGGCTAGATGTCTGTTAGATGCTCGCTTGGGCATTTTATAGGTCCCTGAGCTTCCTCCTTTCCTCTACTGGTCCTTTCAAGATACCCACCAACTGTGCCTCCCCACTGTTTCCCCGACACTGTCTGAGAACAAGCAGCAGTCATCTCAGAAAGGCCACTTTGGCTTTCCTTCTGTCCTCTGTATGCCTTTCTAATTCTCCTCTAATGCCTTTCTTCCTGGTACCCTATTATCAAATGCAGTACAGCCCACCAAAAAGAAGACTGGGTGGACATGACCAAGTCTCAACCCCAGCTTGCCAGTTTTCAGGCTTAGCACCGGCATCCCTTGAGCACGTTATTCTACCTGGGATTTGTTTTCCTCAACTGTAAAACAGGGATAATAGTAACTGCTCAGTAGTAAGACTTCGATCAGATAACATATATAAAGCGCCTGGTTCATTTCCTAGCTCACTTCACAGATTTCCCACACATAATATTAACCTTTTTTTCTTGTGATAGAGTCAAATGTTGTCAAGGCTGACTTAGAACATGTGTATTTTCTGCCTCAGTCTCCTGAGCAGCTGAGATTACAGGCACATACCATCATGTCCATGCCGTTATAAACTTTTGGTTTTCTTAGATACTGGACACTTTGGTTATGCTTTCTCATACTCTCTATATTCTCTTTTCCATATAGCACAATACCTGTTACTCTCATATGGTAGTTTATTTTACCTAGGAGGAAACAATTAGTATTAGGTATTATAATCTACTAGTCTGATCACCCACATGTAACTTTATCAATTCTAGGGAATGAACTAAGGGGCTTGTATATACAAAGCAAGCACTCTGCCACTGAGCTACACCTACAGCTGGAAACTTGTTATTGTCATAATATAGTGTGTGAGACTGGCTGACAGAATTTACATGTCAAAACTGTTTAGCATTGCTGCCTACATTTCAACTGTGTCATTGCTGTTTAATGTCTGTGCAAATTTTGGAAAGTTACTTAGCTATACTGTAGTTTATACAACTGTAACACAGAGACATAAATAAGACTTTTTACTTACAGGGCTGTTCTTAAAATTAAATAATATATATTATTTATATATATAGAATATAGATAGTATATCATAATATTTTATTTTATTATATATTATACATTAAATTTATTACATATAATATATGCTGTACAATATAAATTATATATATTCTGGTAATATATATTAGAAAAGTGCTTGTTCAAAGTATGAAATCACGTTTGATTCTATCTGATAATACAGCTGCCCAATGAACATTTTATATTTATTGTACAAGTATCAGATATTTCTTGGGATTTATATCATTTGTAGGGAAAGAAAGCCAGGTAAATAATTTGATAAATAGCTACAAGCAATGACAGCAAGATAGGAAAATGTATAAGGAAAATTGGGAAGTATAAAACTGACTTAATTGGAATTACTGTAAGGAATCAAATATGTATGGTTTTATGTATCAGTTCAGAAACAGAGAAATACATGAGTGAACTCAGGCTTTATAAGAACTAGACTGGTTTGTGTTCTAATCAACGGCCATATTTTAACAATATCACAGAAAGAGTCAAGGAGAGGATGGTACAAAGATTCAGACAGATGAAGTCAATTATGATGGTATAAATGTTTTTTAAAAACCAATAAAGACATGAGCAGAGGTATGAAAGCAGTACAGATCACCCATGTGGGGGCAAGTGTACATCTGTCAGCCTGAAACTAAGGCTCCTTCTGGAAAAGTAACTTATTTAGTGTTCTTATTCCTGTGTACACAGACCTTGGGGAGACTATAGTAGGTATTTTTAAGCATCTATGTAGGAGCTGGGATAGAGTCTAGCCATAGCCAGTTTCAGGTGCTAGAACAAGTGGAGCTTCCCAAAGGGTGTGCACAGCATAACAGGTGCCAACATTGGGTGACAGGAATATTAAGCTGATGGTCACCTGAGCCCTTGGGAGCAAAGCTCCTATTGTAAAATAGCTGGTGTGCCACCTGATTGTGCCATAGAGAAGTCACTTTCTAGCTGGGTGCAGTGGTATACACCTGTTATCCCAGGACTTGAGAAATGGAGGCAAGGGGATCAGAAGTTCAAATCCAGCCTCAACTACATGGAAATCTGTTTCAAAACACCACAACAAAACAATCATTTTCTAGGTATACAGTATCATAAAAAGTTAGGAAGCAATGAGATAAATAACATGATTATTTATAGGCAATATGCAAAGGGACAGACAGACAGGGATCAAGTGGGAGAAGACATAAAATACAGCAGTCTTGGCCTTAGCTAGGTGGCACCATGGAACACTGGCTGAACACAAAAAAGACAAGTGACAAAAAGCACAGCAGGTTAAGAAGTGTTTCAGCTTACTAGACATGAAAACCAAGGCCCAAGTCAGCAGCAGGAAGAGTGAAGTCAAAGCTGGCTGTGACAGAGTAGCTACTAGGAATTCAGTTTATTTCAGTTCAATAAACATTCTCTGCTATCTGTCAAGCCATCTGTTTCCCAGGCATTAAGGATTTAAAATGATGAACAGGGGCTGCAGAGATGTCTCGCAGTGAAGAACCCTGGCTGCTTTTCCAGAGGACTCAGGCTCTATTCCCAGCACCCACATGCAGCTCACAACTGTCTGTAACTCCAGTTCTACATTTTCCAATGAACACTGCTGGCCTCATGGGCAACAGACACTCAAATAGTGTGCAGACATACAGGCAGACACAACACCCACACACACAGAATTAAATTAAACTAAATTTTAAAAATTAAGATAAAATACTGAAAAATAATTTCAGTTATTGGGAATTTTTTTAAAAGTACAAACACAGAATTCCAAGTTTTCCTTAATAGAGACTATATCACCCAAGCTTCCTATGAAAAGAAACAATAGTAATATATTATACCATGCTCTGAAAATGGTTCTAATCTACCCTTTAAACTTTAAAAATAAGCCTTTTCAGTTGGGTATGGTGATATAGGCCTGTAATCTTAACACTTTGGATGTAGAGGCAGGAGAATTACCTCCAAGTTTGAAACCAACATGGTCTACCCACAAAAACTTGTCTCAAAAACAAACAACATAAAACATCTATTAGTTTATTGGTTTTGTTTTGAGACAGTGTCTCACTATGTAACCTTGACTGGCCCAGAACTCCCTATGTAAATTAGGCTAGCCTCAAAGTCACAGAGACATGCCTGTTTTCTGCTTCCCTAGTCCTAGAATTAAAACAAAACATACCCAGCAAAACATCTTTTAAAACGTAAAAACAACAAATATAATTACTTCATTATTTATTAATTTCTTTTTAAGTTATATATTTAGCAGTTTTTTTTTTACTTTTCATGTTAACTTTGTTCTCTGAAATTTTCATACACGTATATAATGCCCTCAGATTGCTCTTGCCAGCAACCCTTCCTCATCTACTTTCACCCCTACCAAGCTCTTTCCTCCCTACCACTCCAGCATCCACATTCCTGTGTTGTGTTTTGTTTTGTTTTGAGACCCCTCTAGTTTAACCAGGGCTATTACGTGACTGTGGGTTTGGAGCATGTCATCCAAGTCTTGTGGGCTCACTAATGATTATACTACCTATGGCAGTGTCTACCTTTTAAAAAAACTTCCTCAACGTAACAGCCAGAGGGCTATAAGGAAACTTCTGTGGAACAGTCTTCTAAACCTAAGAGTGGTACTAATAATTCTTAATATATTTCTATCTGAGCCATGGTTACAATGTATGCCACTGGTAAATCCTATTTTTAGCCTTAAGAGATAACAGCTACAATTTATTAGGTGTCCACTCTACAGGAAACATTGTGTCATACACATGTTATTGCATTTTATCCTCAAAACCACCCTCAAGGGTAAGCACTATTAATTCCATTGTTTTCATGAAAAGTCGGGGAGGGAGCCTTAGAACTTTGTCACCTGTCCTAGTAGTCCTACCTGGTAAAATAGTAAGACCAGATTGAAAACCTAAGGTATCTATCTAACTCTCAAGAATATCTTCTTATTAAATGTGTTTTAACAGACATACACATTCAAGAAAGGGCTTCTAAAAGGCTCTGAAGGTAAGAAAAAAAGAACAGATGCAAAACAAGGGAAAATTCCCTTACATATTGTTCTAGGAGAGAATATCCTTGCACTGGGCTCACCAACTGGATCCAAGTAGGGAAAATCTAGGTATGTATACTAGCTTCCTACTGCTGACACACATGGCCACTAACTTTAGTGACAAGACAAAGTTATCTCCTTTCAGTTCTATAGGTTACAAACAGGCAATGGGCCTTGGTAGTCTAAGATCAAGGCATCAATAGAGCTGTTTTCCTTATGGGAAGCTCTAGAAGGGAATCTACCTGCTTTCTTTTCTAAGCTTCTGGATAACACCAGCATTCCTTGGTTCAGGGTGCTTTTCTGTATCTTCAAGGCCAGCAAGGGTCCACTGGGCCTTAATGCTGCCTGCCTTTCCTTGGGCTCTCCCACTGTCTCATCACCCTTTCAACAAAGGGAGCTTTATAATTATAAGAACCCACGGGATTAAAAACTCAGCCCACTCAGATAATCCACGTAAGCTCACCACCTCAAGTTAATCAAATCTGTATAGCTCCTGATGTCCAGTGTAAGGCAACAGATAACGGAGGTTAGGACACAGACGTCATGGAATGGAAAGCTTTATTTTACCTTTCAGCTTGAGTAAAAGACAGCTGAACCACTCAGTGTTTGAACCAACTATTTGCCTTGTTCTGCTTCTACAAGTACAAGACAATTAACTCATAATATTTTAGCTTGTCTTATAGCTTACTTATAAGAAGGGAATGTGCTGCTCTGAGGATACTATGCCTATCCCCAGGGAAAATGTTTTACACTGTATTGAATAATTTGGATTCTGGGTTATACATTACTTTCCTGTGAGTGCTGTCGGAATGAGTCAGAATCTCTTAGTCCGACAAGATCAATATTCTGAATCTTTAAGAATCAGAGTCAAGAGTAAGGGAGAAGGCATATTTAATAGGTGAATAGCTATGATAAAAACAACCTTTGAAAATCAAGTTTAAGAAGCTATATTTAATTAGATAAATGTAAGAATATAGTTATATGTCACTTTCTTTGATTTACAAGACTTACATTAACAAAGAGAATAGTCATGGATTTTTTTTTCTCTCTGTACCTGTGTAATCAATTGAGTAGTATGAAAGAGAATGTCCTTGGAAAGCAGAAGGGAATTTCACATCAACAATTTTAAAACTTAGATCATACAGATGACTAATTGGCTAGGTCTAGAGCATTTGGAAGAGAATACAAGATGACTGCTAATGAATACAGAATGGATGAAAGTGGTCTAAATACTGTAGTAAGATAGCTGCACCTGTGAACAGATCATGTGCACACCACAAATAGAATGGAATGTGAATTATATCGTAACAAAACCATTTAAATAAAAAGTGTCACAAAAAGATGACAGTGAGAAACAGATATGGTTAAACATCAAAACACATGGGAGACAAACAAGAGATCTTACATACTTTATGGTCTCAGGAAGATCTCTTATTTAGTCTCTATTACTTCCTTTTCATCTACCTTAGTTCCTTTTTTTATTGTTCTTTCTTGGGGAAAATAGCAATCTTCTACCCTTCCCTTCATTCTTCTTTTAGTTTATTAATCAATTAATATACATACTGTAACATATACAACAAAATAAATCAACTATAGATCACACAGAATGTGACTCTGCGTTAACTACTAATATTCACTCATAGCAAGTGGTATGGATAAGGGGATCGATAGATGCTGGTCCTGCTCTGTGACCATTATTCTTGGGCTCTGTGTGCCTTAAACTACTCCACGAGCCTTACTTAATTGGAATTACGCTGCCTTGTACTCAGATTCTTGTGTCAATTTCACACAACTAGTTTCTACCTGAAAATATATAAAGTTCACACTTTAGTAGGCAATATCCATTGACTCTGTTTTACACCTACAATCAGTCCAGTAATGAGTCCAGTGATCTGTGGAATGATTCCTGGCTGCAATTTTACCTGCATTCTCTTTCTCAAAAGCATCAACAGCCCCATTTTCCAAATGCCATAGCAAAGTGAAAACTGGTTGGTAGAGGTTACTACATACTTTCATGGAAATTAGACAGTTAGTTAATCAATACATTGCTCTATGGTTTCCTATAGTTGATTTAAAAATAACCAACTGTATAGCCCTTAAAAGGGTCCCCTCTGCATAACAAGATATTTTTAAAAGAACTTTTTAAAAATGGACACATTAAAGATGTTTAGTTAATAAATATCATGATCTAAGACCACTCAGCAGGGTTCCTTTAACCTTGACATAGAGCTCTTCTCATATGAACATGGAAAATATGGTCTAGCTACTTCTCTAAATGAAAAAGGTAAAGATCACACTTTATACTCACAATAACTGATATCTGAGACTGGAAACTTAACTCCTGGGCATAACTGTGTTTAATGAATCAAATTCTCCACAAATCTGTAAGTCTACAACACTGTCATATATACTTTCACACAGTACAGTCTATTATTTTATTATGGCATGCTAATTATATGTGTAAAAAAGATGATGGCTCAAGAAGATTGATATGCATAGAATCTACATTGATGAGTACTATTTTATATAATTTTCTTGTTCTTAAGTATGAATGTAAATTTGAGCTTATAGAACTAACAACATAAATTCAGTTCCTGATATAAAATATTTGGCTATCTTAATTTTTCCAAAGTTTGGCAAAAACATGGTGGGGGGTGGGAAATCTTTTAATATTAGGCATAAAAAAATTTAGGGGCTTGAGCGACGACTCAGTGGTTAAGAGCACTGGCTGTTCTTCTGGGAGACATAGGTTCAATTCCCAGCACCACATGGCCGCTCAAAATGGTCTGTAATTCCAGTTCCAGGAGATCTGACACCTCACACAGACACACATGCAGACAAAACACCAATGAACAAAAAATTTTAAAATAAAATGATTCTTACAAAGCAATTTTTAAAATATTTATAAATTTCTTAAGATTGTGTTACAAAGTATTTAAGTCCACATTCTAGGGGTCCATCCAGACAACAGAAAGTAATTTTTAAATTTGTTTTATTTTGTGAATTTCAGATCCTGTTCCCACTCATCTCCCACCTCCCCTCAGACCAGCCCTCCACCCTTGCAACCTATCCCAACACACACACACACACACACACACACACACACACACACACACACACA
>CAJQZJ010032054.1:1337351-1387054 GCA_907164525.1 Lophiomys imhausi | reverse complement strand
ACACACACACACACACACACACACACACACACACACACACACACACATCTCATTGTGAAAATTGTGAAACCTGTAGTATGTCAGTATGTCTCACTGTATCCCATAATATTCCATTTTGTCCACACTTTTTTTTTTTTTTTTTTTTTGTTCAAAATTTTATTTTTATGATTTCCTTGTCTGGTAGGAGTCCTCTGGCTTCTGCTACTTTGTCCATACTGGAACCTCCCTGGGACTCCTCCCAGATATGCTGTTACTGTCCTGTGTCATGGAGATCCTGTAGTTTTGGGTCTGTGGAACTACCACTTCATACACTCCAGCAGTTCATACATGGGGTATATGCTGGGTTGGGCCAACCCAAAGCTCTGGTTCTAGGCCTGCAAACCCCACATCCAGGGCCAGTTCTACTGTTACCCAGATAAGGTGCAGGGCCTGCTCTCCCAAGTGCTGCAGCAGGTGGGAGGCTGGACCAGCTCTCCTGCTCTCATGACTCCATCAGGGCCATCTCTCCCACCTGCTACCTGTGGGGAGAGCATCAGAGAGTGGAGAGGATCTCTCCTTTTCCAGCACCACAGAAAAGCAAACAAAAGGCAGGGCTGGCTCTCCCACACTCGCACCCTCAGAGCCAGCTCACCCACATCCCCCACATCCAGGGCTAGCTGTACTGTGCTGTCCAGGTAAGGTACAGGGCCTTCTCTCCTGAGTGCTGCAGCATGTGAGGGGCAGGGACAGCTCTTTTGCTTTTGTGACCCCCTTGGGGCTAGATCTCTCCACCACTAGTGGTGTGGGCAAAAGGGAGGGGAGGGGATCTCTCCCTTGCCAACACCAACACAAAGCAGACAAAAAGCAGGGCTGGCTCTTTCATGCTCACACCCTAGGGGCCGGTTCACCCACAATCCCCACATCTAGAGCCAGGCAGGGTTCTTCTAGTTTCTGTCTTGCTTCTGTCCTGAGAGCCCATGTGGTGCTTGCCTGGTGCTGGACTGGTGGTCATCACAGGCTATCTCCCTGTGCAGGCCCCATGGGGTCAAACTGGTATTGGTGTCCAGATTGCTTTTTTTCCAGGAATGTTAGGCTACTATTCATTCATATGATCATAGGCCAGAAGACTGAATATAGACATAGCCTCTCTCCTCTCTGCCTCCTACTGATCCACATATGGCACAACAGCCACATCTACAATACCTCTAGGGGCAGGGAAAGTAATTCTTTTTAAGCTGGAAATTGTAATTTGTTAGATCTTCCATGGACTGTGAAAGCCATTTGCCAATAGTGTTAAAAGACTATTACTCATTTCGAGCTTATCAAAGAGAATCCACATATCTCTGGCAAAGCATCAGCCAAAAATCCTAGTTTGAGGCTGTGACTGGAACAACTCAGCATGTACATGTGGCTAGAAACTAAGGAGAAACTAATCCAAGATAACAGCACAGTTTCTGAGAAAGAGACAGAGAGAGAAAGAGACTGAGACTAATGCATATGCAGTATGCATGGTAATTGCACCACCTGACCTGACAGAACTGTCAAGCTGAATGGCAAACTTTGCATACTTTTGAGTTTTGTGATCCCAACAATTCAACAAAGAAAGTTTGAGGGTCAACCAAATCAGCTTGGAATGTCAGTCACTGTCCAGCCAATGTAGGTATTTCAGAAATCCCAAGATCATACATAGAACCGAGTCAGGTGTGTGGCATCTACCTGTGATCCCAGTATTCAAGAAGATAAAGCAGGAGAAAGGCAAGTTCAAAGTCAGCATGGGCTACTAAGTGAAGTCTCTAATAAGACTCCAGCTATACAGGCACTTTAGGTTATGAAGATCATTAAACTGATCTTTGGAATCAAAGAAGCCTTGTGATTAAGGAAACACTATCTCCTCTATTGAACTGCACTGTGAATTTAATTGCTTAGAAAACCAATAGTACCAAATTCCTACTTGATCAAGCTTCATACCTGATTTTCAGTTTTCCTGACTAAACTGTAGAAAGATGGCCTTAAGTTAGACAAATTAAAGTCATGAAATACATTTCACAAAACTTGCATGAACTACATCATGGTTATAACAATAAGACTCCTATTCTGGTGACTTAAGGAGTATTTTAAACAGCCTTGATAGCCATGTTTTGTTTCTGAAAAGGTATACCAAACCACAAATAATATGTTTTAACAGTCACAAAGTCAATGTGAAAAACAAAACAAAAAACCTAAGGTGTAGGGGTTAGATAAATTAGATTTAGAAAATATATAGGAGTTTCTGATACTGTCTCTTAATTCGGGGCCTGAAGAGTATTATCAGCATGAAGTCAGGAAAAACAGGAAAGACTTAATAGACTGAAAAACAAGGTTGAAGTCAGGAAAAACAGGAAAGACTCAATAGACTTGAAGAAACAAACTATCTGGCCTGACATTGTTTTCAGCTGCTAAGTGGGCAGAGCCCAAATTAAGCTGAAACAGAGTTCCTCCTATTTGAGAACAGTGCATGGAGCCCAGAAGAAGAAGAGGCCCCTGATGCTAGACAGCTCCAAGAGTCCTGCTGAAAAAAAGGGCTGGCCGTTGATGGCCAGCTCTCTCCCTGAAGCAGAAAGAAGCCGGTGAGCAAAGAAAGCCTGAGCAAGACACCAAAAGGCCAAGGACTGGACCCTGTGGCTCAGCTTTTGCCTGGAGGGGTTTGATCTGCCCGATCAGTGGCCTAGGGGAAACTGTGCCTGGCTTTAAGGACTGAGGCAGAGCAGCTGAGTTCCTGATTCAAAAGAAGTAAGTTGGCCTGCAGACGGCTGGGGTCTCCCACAGAGAAGAAAGCATGAAGCCTTATTTAAGGTGAGACTGCAATAACCAACTTACCCTGACGAAACTGCATCTGAGAGATCCAGAAAAAGGACTGCTAAGTGCGTTAAAGAATCTACTACAAAGACTGTGTTCCTGACGACTGAGGACCTTCCCCAGAGACTGTATCATTCTAAAAGGTTTTGAAGGTAAATTGTTATAATTATCAATAGGTTTAGTGGATAGGTTAAAGGGGTTGTAGGAATTTATAGGATTAATAGTTAAGAAATTGTTGGTGTTTGTTATAAGTGAATTTAGTAATAAATAAATAAGTGTTAATAATTTAAAAGTTCGGTTACACTAAGGTTGTATACAGTAATCAATAATAGGGACATTTGAAATATTTTATATTGATGCTAGAAGTAGAGCTGACATCTACCAAGACACTTACCCAACTATATAAGCAAGATTATGGTAGACAAAAAATGAGACCCAGATGTGAAATCTAATTCTGTGACATCTAACTGAGGCCACTGTTAGAATTTAAAAGATACAAATAGGTTTTATTATTGTTGTCTTGGTCTTTTGAAACGAGTTCTCAGTGTGTAGCTCTGGCTGGCCTGAAACTCAGTATGTAACCCAGGCTGTCCTTGAACTCATAGATATCCACCTCCCTCTGCCTCCTGACTGCTGGGATTAAAGGCATGCATCATGGTGCCTGACTAAAATATAACAGAATTTTAAGGTTTTAATTTATTGCTGAGACTTCTAAATGGCTTCTTAGCCCTATAAGGTGGGTTTTGGGTGTCAAAATTCTCAGTATTAGCTTAGTTTACTATGTCCACAACTAGGCACTGATCCTCTTGTTCTTACGGATCAAGAGTGAAAAGGAAGAGAATAAGAAGAAGTTTTTAATAGAAAATATTCCCATATGCAATTTTACATGCATAGCTTGCTGGTGATGATCATTACCATATAGGGCTGAAACAATTAGCAACTGGCAAATTTCGTGGTGGAGAGTGGAAAGGTCATAGTTTCTCTTTATTCTTGTTCTTGATGCCAACTTTAGCCAAAGGGCAGACCCCAACACCAACCAAATGATCAAATGGCAAGGAAAGTCATTTTGTTTGTCAGTATTTGTTTCTGTTAATATAACAATAGTTTGAAATGTAACTCCATGAAAGGTCACACTTTACTCAAAAGGAGTGTGGGTAAATAGTTCAAAAACTATTTTTTGAACTCAAAAATCATGCTCAGTAGTTCAAAAACATATCAAAGTTCTGAGAAAGAGGAGTGACAATAGAGCAAAAGCTTTGGGTCTGGTTGTTCTACTTGCAGAGTTTGCTTGACCAAACTTTACTCAGGCTTCAGAAGCCTGGAAACGTGGCTAGGCCCTAACCTCTAGAGCAACTTATCCCAGGAACTGTCATGTATCACCCTCCTGGGTTTTGTTACCAGGAGGCCAAGTTCCCTGCTTGGGCACAGACAGTTCCCTGAGCAACAGGGAGAAAACAATTCTACCCCACTGAGTTTGGAAATACCCTAACTGTCACTAGCAGACTGTCACTAAGAGACCAAGTATCTCATTCCTCAACCTTTAGACAGCACCAATCAATGTATGGATAGATATACTAGCCAATCAAAGCTTGACAGTCCACTGTTACTTGATTCTGCCTCACAGAAATGTAAAAAAAACTTGATGCAAACTTTGCTTAGGGTTGCCTCCACTCCCTTGCATGGGAATTCTGTGAGTGTGACCCCAGCATGTTGGTAAATAAACCTCCTGCTTTTGCATTGTTCTCAAGTATCCTGGTAATTCCTCGGTTGCCCCAAATTCAGGGGTCCATTTCTTGGACCTAACATGACTAAGTTCAGTCTTAAACTGTGATTTAAATGAATGCTTAAATGCTGTCTAATACTAATGACTGTGCCACACTGCTTTCCCATATTCTATACTTTTAAAGGTACTTTTAGCATATCACAGCATAAAATAATCTGCCCAGAGTTCAGCTCAATTATTTCTTAACACCAACCAGAGAATCCATAGAATAGTCACATATATTTACTGTTAAGTCTACTATTTCTGGATAACCAGAAGTTGAATTAACTAAATAAGTCATATATAAAACCGGCAAAATCCACACACTCTTGGATATCAGCTTATAAGTGGTTTTTTTTTCCTATATATAAAGGATATTTTCCTGTTTGGCATTTAAAAGGCAGTTAAGAGCTTTAAAATGTTGTAAGTAAATTAAGGGTTACTACAGTTCAACCTGGTTTTCTAAACCTCTAAGAGCTGAAGTAATTTGGAGCTGAGATAAAATATTTGAGAAGGGCCATAGTAACCCATGCCTTTAACTCCAACAGAGACAGGAGGATCACTATAGAGTTAGTTGCCCTTTAAATTCTAGAGTTACAATGAACAGGGTGGCGATGCTGCACACCTTTAATCCCATCACTTGAGAGGCATACACCCTTAATCCCAACACACTGGAGACAGACACATGCAGATCTCTGAGTTCAAGGCTACCCTGACACAGGATTAATGGTGGTGCACACCATTAATCCCAACAATTTGGAGGCATATGTCTTTGATCCAAATACTTGGAAGGCAGAGGCAGGCACAAAGGATTTGTATTGATTTAACTTTAAAAGCTAGTCACAAAAGACATGCTGAAATTCAAAGTGAATTGGCCTTTGTGATCTTAAAATATATATACTTAAAGGTATATTTAGTTCCAAAATATCAAAAGAATTTTTAAAATCTCAATTGAAAGATAATACTTTTTATATTGTCAAAAAAAAAAAAACAAACAATTTGCTCTAGGAAAGATATTACCTGCCCCAAAAAAAAAAAAAAAAAAAAAAGTAGGGCCCCAGAGTTAGGATTAGGGCAGGGCTCTGTTCTTATCTTTCCAGGAGACTAAAAGTATCCATCTAAGGAGTCCAGGGACAATTGGACAACTGAAACCTCTGAAGAAAAGCGACCAGACACCAAAGAAAAAAAGTAGCCTAGATGATCCAGCCTCGCAGACTTCCTCAATAGCTGTTTCTTCAAAAATGTACAACCACAACAACTCAAAATGGCTAACTAAGATGGTTCAGCCCCACAGACTGTTCCAACCAGGACTTCAGTAAAGCACTGAAGTTCAACCTCTGATGACAAACTACTTAGGACATTTAAACAGCTGAGCACAAAAGGACAGAACATCAAATGTTACTATTAATTTGCTTAACCATTTTTCCATTCTTATTTGGGTCCCAAGCAGGTTTCCTATGCCCCAAATCAGTAGGAAGTAATTTTAACTGAGCGATGTCCCATTCCCAGAAGGTGGGGTGGGTGATTTCCACCCCCCTTTGGTCATTTGATGGGTTATAGATGTTTGTTGTTACTTAGGGGAATTGGTTACAAGTTGTTAAATGATCTTGTTAAATAAGTTTTTGAGGTTAGATCCAGGGATTTCTCTCTTTTTAGTTTCTCTATCCTTCTTTCCTTCCTATGTAGGGGGGGGAAAGACTTGAAAAAAATTGGATATAGACATAATATAGGAATGATAAAGAAAAAGGGGGGCTGGAGAGATGGCTCAGTGGTCGGGAACACTGGCTGCTCTTCCAGAGAACCCAGGTTTAACTCCCAGCACCCACACGATAGCTCACAACTCTCTATGACTCCTGTTCCAGGGGACCCAACACCCTCACACAGACATACATACAGGCAAAACACACCAATGCACATAAAATAAAATAAATAAAAAAGAAAAAAAGAAAAAGGGACGGATTATTGAATACGGGCTTATATCTGTATATTGATACAAAATTAAGATTATATTTGGCTACATCAGTATTGATCTTTATATATTGATACAAAATTAAGGTTAACCGTATTAAGGTACTGTACCTAGGTAATGCTTAAAAATGCAATGTGAAGTTTTGGTGTTATGATAGCAACTTTCAAAAACTGTTTAGGATAATTAAGAGATGCAAACTAATATTCATTCAAACATGCCATTTTTTATAGGTACTTGCATAATTTATCACAGATATTTTCTCAGTTAATCAGAAATCAAGCTGCTAAAAGACAAACAACATTTGCTTATCCAAATATACAGAGATAGATAGGTGGTCTTCAAAAACCTCAAGAGATCTGTAGAGTATAGCATTCAAAGATGTTTTCTTAAGATTTTTTGATATTGAGACATGTCAGCTCCTGACAGCAGCCCTATTCTACTCCAAGTAGAAGATGAGCACTGAAGAATCCATTTGGAAATGGTTGCACTAGCAAGTCTGTTACTGGGCAAGAAAAACCCTTTGCTTCAACTTTAGACAAAATTCTGTCTGAAAATGACAAAACTTGGAAGCACTTAAGTAGACAGCCTACCTATGCCAAGACAGGGTGAGCAAGTCCTTCATAATTCCTGCTTTACAATTAATGTCTGTCAGAGATATTGGGCCAATGGGCTGAAGATAGATGCTCCAATGTATTGAGAGAAATTGGGGATTGTCAAGGCAGCCAGTTGTCTGCCGTTTCTTGCTTTTGGAAGCTGCTGGCCCTGTACTTGCTGTATATTCAGATATATTTATCCTTCTCAGGCCTCTGATGTGGCTGAAGACTAGATAGTTATAGTCTCACAGTTAAGTTTTTAGTTGTTTAGGAGTTAAAAGGATGTTCTATGTCTAAGAAGATGTTTTTAAGTTGGTAATGCAAATTAGGATGGAAACTGAGTTAGGCATAGAACTTTAGACTCACTGAGAAAGATAGATAATAGACTATTAATATCAGTTGCCAAATATATATGGACTGGACATTGGGAATGTATGTTATACCTTATAATTTTCATAATTGTGGCCTAATTATTATTGTTTTATATTGTATTTATTGTTATAAGAAAAAGAGCCTTTTATTGGACTAAAAGGGAGAACTGTTGGGGGGGAAAGATATACCTTAAATTTAAAAAAAAAGTAAATAGGAGAGTGAGGGGGAAGAGGATAGGAGAGTGGGACCAGGAGGAGGGAGGGAACTATGATTGAGATGTAACTTGAAGAAATAAATAAATGTAAAAAAAATAGAGCCAGATTATATTTTTGATTTTGAGAAAACTTTAAATGCAATATCATATGGCCAGAATCAGATGCAACCAGAACTCAGTTCTTCCAACATTCAGGTCAATTAAGTTTTCAATATGCTTCCCTCCATACCATAAGTGAAAACCACTTCTATTCCAAAATTTCTAATAATAACCATGTATGAATACATGCATATACAAAAAATAAGAGAAGGGGTGTGATAAGAAGGGTGAAGAAAAAATAACCAGCATCATGCAGAAGAGAACACATTTTGAAGGCACAGAAGCTTGCTTCAAATGTCAGTGGCTCTGCCAATTCTCCACAGTGTGTCCATATCTTATGGACATGCCTCTGAGTGTCAGGTCCCTCCTTTGTAATAATATCTAGAAAGTGGTTCTCAACTTTCTTAACACTGCCACCCTTTAACACAGTTCCTCATGTACTACTCCCAAACATGAAATTACTTTCATTGCTACTTCATAACTGTAAGTTTGCTACTGTTGTAATGTAAGTATCTGTGTGCAGAGTATCTGATATGTGACCCACAGGATGAGGACCGATGATTTAGGGGCTGACACTACTGAGAACAAATGAGATACAAAAGTCCATAAGCAGCACAGCAGTGCCCTGCCTAAAGCCCTGCTCTGCACTTATGTAACTACTTCACACCATGGGAAGTACTTGAGCACAGAGCAAGGTGATTAACAGCTGTACCAAGTGTTCCACTTGACTAATACTGAGGTCCATAGCTCAGTGGTGCTTTCTTTGCCTAGCATACACAAGGACCTGACTTTGTCCCCCACCACTTCAGGAGAAAGAATCATCTACCACTTAGTGTGTACTGAATAATAAAAACACAATCAACATTAAAAAAATACTACTAATGATAAAACATCCGTTTTACCAAGCAGAGCTAGACCAAAGCTGCAGCCAACATACCATGTAAAATCAGAGTTCTTTGGGTATGTCTATTGCAAGAATTAAGACGATTCTCAATAACCAGTATGAGGATATTCAAGAAAATGTCAACATCACTTTGAAGGTTCACAGTTTTTATGAGAACCCCCCCCACCCCGAGGAATTGTACAGAAGAACTTTAATCACATCACTGTAAGACTCGGGCTCGGGCTGCAAGTACTACTGCGGGCTCCTCTTCTTACAAAATGCGAACTGCTTACATTCAGTCAGGAGTAGGGGGGCTGGTGGAAACTGCAATTTTTTTTCTTTTGTGAAATAAAAGTTATTAGAAGTTTTGGGTGAAGCCAGGTGAGCTTGTTTAGCATCTCAAGCCCAGGGTGATGAGCCGATCCTTGATGGAAATGGCCCTGAACTTATTTCAAAGGTGGCTGTTTGGATTTAGCTAGCCATAGCAGTTACAAATAAGGTTATCAGAAATGCTACATGGTGTTGAAGGGTCACTATTGCTATGAAAAAACACCATGACCAAAAGCAACCTGGGGAGGATATGGTTTATTTCATCTTATAATTCCACAGCACAGTCTATTATACAGGGAAATGAGAACAGGAACTCAAGCAGGCAGGAACCTGGAGGCAAGAACTGATATAGAGGCCATGGAGGGATGCTGCTTACTAGCTTGCTCACCCTGGCTTGCTCAACTTGCTTTCTTATAGAACCCAGGACCACCAGCCCAGAGATGGTACCACCCACATGGGTTAGGCCCTCCTCCATAAATCACAAATTAAGAAAAGGCCTTACAGGCTTGCCTACTGCCTGATCTCTCAGGGGCTTTTTCTCGTTAAGGTTCCTCTTCTCAGACAGCTTTAGCTTGTGTCAAGCTGACATAAACTATCCAACACAGATGGTATCTATATTTCCTGAAAAGGAATGCTGCAGCATGCTAAGAACAGGACATAAGTAAGAATTTTCCAGTTATAAAACAAAAATCTTGGCCAGATGAGGTGGCACACACCTTTAATCCCAGCACACAGGAGGCAGAGGCAGGTGGATATCTGTGAGTTCAAGGCCAGCCTGGTGTACAAAGAAAGTTCTATTATTCCAGGTAAGGCATATAACAAGACCCTCTCAAAACAAAACCAAAAAAAGAAAATGAAAATATCTGAAATCTCATTATAAGATCAATAAGTGATATTTTAATGATAAAATAAACATAATTAAACACAAAATTCAGGAAGTGCAAAGTCTATTCTCAATGTGTACTGACACACTTTTTAAAAATTGTGATTATTCAGGGTACCAGATTTTTAGAATTCTCACTTCACCATTTTTTTAAAGATATAAGTTAGAAGTTAGGTAATAGCAGAAGTATGAAACAAAGTCAAAATTATAGCCATAATATTAAGTCAATCTGGGGGGATCCAAGATGGCGGCGGCCAGCGCGGACGTATTTTGATTTCGAGGTCAACAATCACAAGGCGGCAAGTGTTCCAGGACACTGTACAAAGGGCACGACCCCTTCTAAATCTCACCCAGCTACACAGGGACCACGGAAGATGCCTGGGCAGGATGCCCCTTCCAAACCTCGGACACGCTAGGAAGCCTCTGGACCCAGGAATCGGGATCACCCATTCCCCCAAAAGCAGAGACCCCCGGTAAGTTCCAAACTAATATCCAGGCGGCAGATTCAGAACCCATGCAGAGATAATCCCCACCCTTCTGGCACTCCCAGGTCTCACACAGACGATCCAATTATCTAGCGAAAGGTTGAGACCTTTGGAAGTGAGCGGGAGATCCGCTGCAAAGTGCCTCCTGTAGGGGCTAGATAAATTAGATTTAGAAAATATATAGGGGTTTCTGATACTGTCTCTTAATTCAGGGCATGAAGAGCATTATCAGCATGTGGACTAAAAACAGGAAACAAACAGGAGACTTAATAGACTGAAAAACAAGGTTGAAGTCAGGAAAAACAGGAAAGACTCAATAGACTGAAAAACAAGGTTGAAGTCAGGAAAACAGGAAAGACTTAATGGACTTGAAGAAACAAAGTATCTGGCCTGACATTGTTTTCAGCTGCTAAGTGGGCGGAGCCCAAATTAAGCTGAAACAGAGTTCCTCCTATTTAAGGACAGTGCACGGAGCCCAGAAGGATAAGAGGCCCCTGATGCTAGAGAGCTCCAAGAGTCCTGCTGAAAAAAGTGCTGGCCATCGCCATCATTTGATGGCCAGAATTCCCTGAAGCAGAAAGAAGCTGGTGAGCAAAGAAAGCCTGAGCAAGACAACAAAAGGCCAAGGACTAAACCCTGTGGCTCAGCTTTTGCCTAGAGGGGTTTGATCTGTCCAAACTGCCTGCTTTAAGGACTGACCAGAGTTGCTGATGCGGTCTCCCAGAGAGAATAAAGCATCAAGCCTTATTTAAGGTGAAACTACAATATCCAATTTAACCTGACGAACCTGCATCTGAGATATTCCAGAAAGAGGACTGCTAAGTGCGTTAAAGGATCTACCACAGGGACTGTGTTCCTGACGACTGAGAACCTGCCCCAGAGACTGTATCATTCTAAAAGGTTAGAAAAATAATTATCAATAGGTTTAGTGGATAGGTTAAAGGGGTTGTAGGAATTTATAGGATTAATAGTTAAGAAATTGTTGGTGTTTGTTATAAGTGAATTTAGTAATAAATAAATAAGTGTTAAATAATAATTTCAAAGTTCGGTTACAGCCTCCAGACCACATATCGCAGTCTGTGACGTCACTGGCCAGTTTCCAAGCCGCGTGAACAGCAAGGCTACTGCAGCTGAACTGCAGACTTACCCACTACAGGAACCAACCCTGGGCAAACTGCAAGATATTTGAAACGGTCGTATATTGATCTTATGTACTAGTACAGGCCCTTCCGGCGGGGAATCAGAGCTGACTTGTAAACAGCTCCGCCACCTGAACTAATTAGGTGCCCACCTGAGAGGCGAGACTGAATGACTCACCTTATAGGGGTGGAGTAAGGCAACTCGAATCCTACACCACAGTGCCCCCTTTGGACCCAAGTCCAGAAGACAGCAAATTCCACATGGCCAGAGGCCCCAGACCAAAAAAAAAAAAAAAAAAAAAAAAAGAGGGAAATGTCTCCAACAAAAGAAAGCAATGCTATTCCGTCCAGCCCGAACCACCTCACCACAACTGAAACACATGAAAACGATGACAATTCTTCAGTATGGAAAGTGATAAAGTCCCTTCAAGAAGAACTTAAAACTACGAAGGAATTCAAAGAAGCCACAATCTTACAAGTCAAAACAACGAATAACATCATTAAAGAGCTCCAAGCCAAGGTGACCCAGCTTGAACAGGAAAAGGATAAAGCAATGAAAGATCTCCAGACAAAAACAAGCAAACTGGAGAAGGAAATGTACAAAACGAACACTACCATTCAAGACATGAAAATAGAAATGAAAACAACAAAGAAAACACAGTCAGAGTTAAAAGAGGAAATGGAGAATCAAAAGAAGAGAACAGGAACTACGGATGTGAGTATGAAAAATAGAATGCAAGAGAAGGAAGACAGGATCTCAGGCATGGAAGATTCGATGGAAGAAATCAGTACAACATCCAAAGAAAATGAGAAAGCTAAAAAATCTCTCACCTACAACATCCAAAAATCAAGGACTCAATGAAAAGACGGAAGCTAAGAATTATAGGCATAGAAAGAGAAGACTCCCGAATCCATGGTCCAGGAAATATCTTCAACAAAATCATAGAAGAAAACTTCCCAAACCTAAAGAAAGAGATGCCAGTAAAAATCCAAGAGGCTTACAGAACACCAAACAGATTAGATCAGAAAAGAAACTTCTCTCGCCAAATAATAATAGAAACTCCAAATGTAGAGAACAAAGAAAAGATATTAAAAGCTGTAAGAGAAAAAGGCCAAGTCACAAACAATGGCAGACCCATCAGAATCACACCAGACTTCTCAGAAACTTTAAAAGCTAGAAGGGCCTGGACATATGTCCTACAAGCCGTGAGAGAACATAGGTGCCCAGCCAGACTACTAAATCCAGCAAAACTCTCTATCAACATAGAAGGAGAAAACAAGATATTCCATGACAAAATCAAATTCAAACAATATCTCCTCACAAACCCAGCCCTACAAAAGATCCTAGAAGGAAAATTCCAACCCAGAGAAGATAACTACACCCAAGAAAACAGAGGAAATAGAAACCTCCACAGCAACTAAACAAAAGAGAAACACAAGACAGCCAGCTAAACCAAAATAATGGGAAATAACAACCCCTGGTCACTAATATCCATCAACATCAATGGACTCAACTCGCCAATAAAAAGACACAGACTTACAGACTGGATCCGTAAACAAGACCCATCTTTTTGCTGTATACAAGAAACACACCTCACTATTGAAGATAAACACTACCTCAGCGTAAAGGGCTGGGAAAAGGTTTTCCAAGCAAATGGACCCAGGAAACAAGCTGGAGTAGCCACCCTAATATCAAACAAAATAGACTTCCAATTGAAGTTAATAAAAGAAGACAGACAAGGGCATTACATACTCATTAAAGGAAATATCCACCAAGAGGGCATCTCAATATTGAACATCTATGCCCCAAATACAAAGGCACCTACATTTATAAAAGAAACACTTCTAAAACTTAAATAGCACATCGATCCAAACACTTTAATAGTGGGAGACTTCAACATCCCACTCACAACTATAGACAGATCATCAGGACAGAAGCCAAACAGAGAAATATTGAGTCTAACAGAGATCATGAACCAAATGGACCTAACAGATATCTACAGAACGTTTCACCCAAACACAAAAGAATACCTTCTTCTCAGCACCTCACGGAACCTTCTCCAAAATCAACCATATAGTTGGATACAAAGATAGCCTCAACAGATACAAGAAAATTGAAATAACCCCTTGTATCTTATCAGACCACCATGGAATAAAGCTGGACTTCAATAGCAAAAGAATCAACAGAAAGTCTACACTCACATGGAAATTGAACAACTCTTTACTAGAGGATCACTGGGTCAGGGAAGAAATAAAGAAGGAAATCAAAGACTTCTTAAAATCCAACAAAAATGAAGACACAACATACCCAAACCTATGGGACACAATGAAAGCTGTGCTACGAGGAAAGTTCATAGCACTAAGTGCCTTCAAAAAGAAAATTGTGACAGCTCATATTAGCGAATTAACAGCTAAACTGGGTGAATTGGAAAAAAAAGAAGTAAACAGTCCCAAGAGGAGCAGAAGGCAGGAGATCATCAAACTTAGGACTGAAATCAACAACTTAGAAACAAAAAGAACTATACAAAGAATCAATGAAACCAAGAGTTGGTTCTTCGAGAAAATCAACAAAATAGACAGACCCTTAGCCAAATTAACTAAAAGACAGAGGGAGAAAACACAAATCAACAAAATCAGGAATTAAAAAGGGAGAAATAACAACAGACATTGAGGAAATCCAGAGAATATTTGGATCCTACTTAAAAAATCTATACTCCACCAAATTTGAAAACTTAAGTGAAATGGACAATTTTCTTGATAGATTCCACCTACCGAAGCTAAATCAAGATCAGATAAACAGATTAAACAGCCCTATAACCCATAAGGAAATAGAAACAGTCATTAAAAATCTCCCAACAAGAAAAAAAGCCCAGGGCCAGATGGCTTTAGCACGGAATTCTACCGGACCTTCAAAGAGGAGCTAACCCCAATACTTTTCAAACTCTTTCACAAAATACAATCTGAAAGAACATTGCCAAAATCATTCCACGAGGCCACAATCACCCTGATTCCTAAACCACACAAAGACCCAACAAAGAAAGAGAACTTCAGACCAATCTCCCTCATGAACATAGATGCAAAAATACTTAATAAAATACTAGCAAACTGAATTCAAGAACACATCAAAAGTATCATACACCATGATCAAGTAGGCTTCATACCAGGGATGCAGGGATGGTTCAACATACGAAAATCTATCAACGTCATTCACCATATAAACAAGATGAAAGAAAAAACCACATGATAATCTCGCTAGATGCAGAAAAAGCATTTGACAAAATCCAACACCCCTTCATGCTGAAAGTTCTGGAGAGAAGGGGCATACAAGGGCCGTACATAGAAATAATAAAGGCAATATACAGCAGGCCAGTGGCCAACATCAAAATAAATGGAGAGAAACTTGAAGCATTTCCTCTAAATTCAGGGACAAGACAAGAATGTCCACTTTCACCATATCTCTTCAATATAGTACTTGAAGTTCTTGCTAGAGCAATAAGACAACTAAAGGATATCAAGGGGATAAACATCGGAAATGAAGAAGTCAAATTATCCCTATTTGCAGATGATATGATAGTATACATAAGCGACCCCAAAAATTCCACCAGAGAACTCTTACAGCTGACAAACACCTTCAGCAAAGTGGCTGGATACAAAATTAATTCAAAAAAATCAGAAGCCCTTCTTTATACAACAAACAAATGGGCTGAGGAAGAAATAAGGGAAACAACACCCTTCACAATAGCCACAAACAACATAAAATACCTGGGGGTAACTCTAACCAAGCAAGTAAAGGACCTATACAACAAGAACTTCAAGCTCTTGAAGAAAGAAATGGAAGAGGCCTTTAGAAGATGGAAAGATCTTCCATGTTCATGGATAGGTAGGATCAACATAATAAAAATGGCCATCCTACCAAAAGCAATATATAGATTCAATGCAATTCCTATCAAAATACCAACACAATTTTTTATAGACTTGGAAAGAGCTAGCTAGCCTCAATTTCATATGGAACAACAAAAAGCCCAGAATAGCTAAATCAATCCTGTACAATAAAAAAACATCTGGAGGTATTACCATCCCAGATTTCAAGCTGTACTACAGAGCAATAATAATAAAAACAGCATGGTACTGGTATAGAAACAGACCAGTGGATCAATGGAATCGAATTGAAGACCCAAACATGGACCCACACACCTATGGCCAACTAATCTTTGACAAAGAAGCCAAAACGGCACAATGGAAGAAGGACAGTATCTTCAACAAATGGTGCTGGTCCAACTGGATGTCCATTTGTAAAAGAATGAAGTTAGACCCATACCTATCACCTTGTACAAAACTTAAGTCCAAGTGGATCAAAGACCTTAACATAAGGCCGGTCACACTAAATCTACTAGAAGAAAAAGTGGGAGAAACCCTCGAACTAATTGGCACAGGTGACAACCTCCTGAACAGAACACCAACAGCTCAGGACTTGAGATCAACAATCAATAAATGGGGCCTCATGAAACTGAAAAGCTTCTGTAAAGCAAAGGACACTGTCATTCGAACAAAACGGCAGCCTACAGACTGGGAGAAAATCTTCACCAACCCCACACCTCACAGAGGGCTAATATCCAAAATCTATAAAGAACTCAAGAAATTAAATGCCAAGAAATCAAATAATCCAATCAAAAAATGGGGGACAGAGCTAAATAAAGAATTCACAAAGAAGGAATCCCTAATGGCTGAGAGACACTTGAAGAAATGCTCAACATCCTTAATCATCAGAGAAATGCAACTCAAGACGACTCTGATATTCCATCTCACACCTGTCAGAATGGCTAAGATCAAAAACTCAAATGATAGCAAATGCTGGCGAGGGTGTGGAGAAAGGGGTACCCTACTCCATTGCTGGTGGGAATGCAGGCTTGTGCAACCACTATGGAGGTCAGTCTGGCGATATCTTAAAAAACTTGTTATAGCTCTGCCTCAGGACCCAGCCATACCACTTCTGGGTATACACCCAAATGCCTCTTCACGGAATCATAAGGAAGTTTCCTCATCTATGTTTATAGCAGCCTTATTTGTAATAGCTAGAAACTGGAAACAACCCAGATGTCCCTCAACCGAAGAATGGGTCAAAAAACTGTGGGACATCTATACAATGGAATATTATTCAGCTATCAGGAACAATGAAATTATGCAATTTGCAGCCAAATGGATGGAACTAGAAAAGCTCATCCTGAGTGAACTAACCCAGACTCAGAAGGACACATATGGCATCTATTCACTTATAGTAGGATTTTAGCTATATAGTAGAAGGTATCAATACTACAACTAATACACCAAAGGGAACTTGGACATAGACTTCTTATTTTTAATTTTTATTCTTCATTTATTTTTTTATATATTAGTTATATTTTTTCTATTTTTTTTATCTATTGTATGCTTATTGGTTTGTTTGTTTAGTAGTTCTCTCTCCCGGGAAACGAGACACTTTTCACTGATGGTACTGCTTCGTAGACCCCCAATGAATGAAGAGGCTCTTGGCCCTCATAGGACCTCTCAACTGAGATGAGGGACTGTTATATAAGGACACCCCACCCCAGAGAAATGGGATGGAAGGGTTAGGAGGTAAAGAAAAATAATGAAATGTGATGTTTCAGCCTTTTACTACTAATTGTCATAAACTGTTAGGATAATTAAGAAATGCAAACTAATGGTTATGCAAGCCGGTCATTCTGTTAGGGACTATGACAGCCTATTATAGTTACTTGCTAAGCTAATCAGAAATAAACCGGCAAGAGACAAGCAACATCTGCTTACCCTAATATAAGAGATAGATAGGGCCTCTTCAAAAACCTCAAGAGATCTGCAGAATATAGCATTCAAAGATGATTTCGTAACTGTAGATTTTTTGATATCAAGACATATCTACTCCTGACAGCACCCCCTATTTGCCTCCAAGAAGATGAGCATCGAAGAATCTCCAGTGGGAGATGATTGAATTATTCGTAAGCCTATCTCTTGGTAGGAAAAGCCCCTTGCTCCAACTGTAGACAGAATGCTGTCCAAAAGGACAAAACCTGGAAGCAGGTAAGTCGACAGCCTAGCTCTGCCAAGACAGGGTAGGTAAGTCCTTCATAATTCCTGCTCTACAATCAATGTCTGTCAGAGAAACGGGGCCAAACGACTGAAGATTGATGCTGTAATGTATGGAGAGAAAATGGGAACTGTCCAGGCAGCCACAGGTATTTCATTTCTTAGTTTAGGAAGCTGCAGGCCCTGTACTTCCTATAAAATCAGATATACTTATCCCTCTCAGGTCTCTGAGGTGGTTGAAGAGCAGATAGCTAGAGTCTCATAATTTAATTTTGAGTTGTTTAGGAGTCAAGAGAGTGTTATAGATCTAAGAAGATACTTTTTAAATTGTGTTGCAATGAATGTTGAGTCAGATAGAGACCTTTAAACTCATGGAGATGTTTAGATAGTAGAATGTTAAAGTCAGGTACTAAATACATATGGACTGGTCATTGGGAATGTACGTTAAGCCATATAATCCTCATAACTGTGGCCTAATTACCTCTGTTTTACTGTATTGTATTTATTATTATAAGCGAAAGAGCCATTTGTTGGACTGAAAGGGGAAACTGTAGGGGGAAATAAGATATACCTTAAACTTAAAAGAAAAAAAAAAGGGAAGAGGATGGGGGGTTGAGGGTGGGAGGGTGGGACTGGAGGAGGAATAGGGAGGGGACTGTGATTGAGATTTAACTTGAAGAAATAAAAAATAAAGGAACAAAAAAGAAAAAAATATTACGTCAATCTGTAAAAGACTAGCTATGAAGAGAAAAAGCACACAGCTTTGGGAAACATGGTTTGCCTAAACTCCTAACCAAAAAAATAATAGAAAGAAAAGAAATAGAAAAGTCTACATCTAACACCACCATTTAAGATAGCCAGTTTTTACCTATTACAAATAAGGCTGCTATGAACATAGATGAGGCTATGTCCTTGTGGTTTGGTGAGGAGTCATTTGGGTGGATACCCAGAAGTGGTATAGCTGGGTCTTGAGGTAGGGCTATTCCAAGTGTTCTAAGATATCACCCGACTGATTTCCATAGTGGTTGTACAAGTTTGCATTTCATTCCCACCAGCAAGGGAAGAGTGTTCCCCTTTCTTCACAACCTCACCAGCATATGCTATCATTTGAGTTTTTGATCTTAGGCATTCTGACAGGTGTGAGATGGAATCTCAGAGTCAATCTTGAGTTGCATTTCTCATTTGTAATAGCTAGAAACTGGAAACAACCCAGATGTCCCTCAACTGACGAATGGATAAAAAAGCTGTGGTACATTTACACAATGGAATACTTCTCAGCTATCAGAAACAAGGAAATCATGCAATTTGCAGCCAAATGGATGGAACTAGAAAAGCTCATCCTGAGTGAGCTTACCCAGGCTCATAAAGATGCACATGGCATCTGTTCACTTATAATATGATTTTAGCCATATGTAGAAGATAACTATACTATAACCAACACACCAAAATGATCAGGAACATAGACTTTGTTACCTGTTAGTGGGACACTTTGCCTAGTGGTGTTGCCAGGTAGGCCCCCAGTGCAAGAGGAAGCTCTTAGCCCGCCTATGACTGATTGTTGAGCTGAGAGGGGCTGATATGTAGGGACACTCCACATCAGAGGAGTGGGAAGGGTGGGAGAGGGAGAAAAGGGTGGAGGGTGGAACAGGAAGGGGTAGAATGAGGGCACTGTGATGGAGATGTAACTTGAAACAACAAACAAACAAACAAAAAAGAGAGCCAGTTTCCATGTAATGAAAAAGACCTATCTCCAAAATGGGTGGAAAGACATGATTTCTAAGTTCAAAGGAAAATTAAATCATAAACTTTAAACAAAACAGTGTATAAAACAAATCAATAACTTGCAAAATAAAAGGGAATAATTTGGTTTTCAGTTTTCTTTTTACAAAACTTCTATTTTTTTAGAACAGATACAGTGGCTTAAGATGCTACCATGATAGTACATGCTACCCTGCTGTATTTGGTAGGGAAATAGCCTGTTTGGCCCTGTGACTTCTAAAGGTAAATAGGAGGTTTGCGTTTAAGTTATAACATAGAATACTTCAGAGTAACCTCATGCCAAAATGGCATATTTCTGACGGATGCAAAGGTATTCAATAAAAAGCTTTTAAAGGCATATTTTTAAACTTGCAGCAGGAAAGCTTTTCTGTGTCAAGACAGTAATTCTTTTAACAGCATTGATCAAAATGTCATTCTTTTATGAGTGTACAATACCTTTTAATGGCATACAACAAGCCATTAGGGTTATACACCTCTGTTGAGCAGACAGCTTACTGGAAAGAAGGGAAGACTGGCCAAGATATAGTCAGTAGGCTTATGTTCTGACAAGGATCCCCCACCCTACACATACGCCAGCTGCATTCTGAGGTCTACAACTGAAGTCATCCAAAAATTCAGTGTTGGCTCTGTGTCCTGCTGTAATTTAGAAGCACTTCCGCAGAGACCTCAGCTCTAAGGTCTAAATGACATTCTCGTAGATAGTGTAGGACGACCTTGAAGCAGCTTCTTACCTGAGGCCAGAAAGAATGTATTCATGAAGATTAGGAAACAATCAGGGTTTTATTTGCTTTCTGGGGAAAAAAAAGAAAGATTTTAAAAGAGTGTTATGAGATGATCGCTTTTCATGTTTATTTACAAAACTAAACACTAAAGGAGGAACATTAAAGTTAGATATTGTTCTAACACAAAATGTATCTGTCATTCAACACTGATTAAGAAACTTCATAAAATGAAGCTATTTTAAAGTCTTCTTAAAACAAATCCTTCTCTGTCAACAATTCATTTTTTAAGGTAAATTCTGAGATTATTTAGAAGAAGAAAATCATAAGAAAACAAACTTAAGTATACAATGACAGGAGTGACAAGCTATCAGACTGCTAGATTCGTAACTACTCTGTAAATGCTAAACTATGGAGCGGAATGAAAATAGAGGGGAGACCTGGACTGAATACCTTAACATACCTTTGCTATTCCTCGAGTATTAAAGGAAATGACTTAACACAAGTCAACTCCTAAAATTATAGAAATATCCCAGATGAAGTGGTTGAGCCTTAAACTCTGCCATCTGAAAACTGTTCAAGGGCTTCAAACAATATCAAAAATGTCACAAATAATAAAATCTTGAACTGAGCTTTAAAGTCTACTAGATGCATCTCAAGACTTTTTTCTATAGTTAAGGAAAGTAGAAGAGTGTCTTCATTTAGAGGTGTGTGTGTATGTGTGTGTGTGCGCACGCGCACACGCACGCACACACATGCACACAAGAAAACAGTAAGTGGTAGGTTTGTTGGTACACACCTTTAATTCCAGCACTAGGGAGGCAGAATCTATGTCTACATAATGAGACCTTTTCTCAAAAAAAAAAAAAAGATAAAGATAAAGATAAAAGGAAAGAAGGAAGGAAGGAGGGAGGGAGGGAGGGAGGAAGAAAGTGAACAGGAAAAGTCTTATGAATGCATCTCCAAATTCTACAATAAAACAGTAAGTTTCAGTCTGACCTGCTTGCAGGATCACAATATATACACTGATTTCATCTCTGACCTAAGTGAAAATAGAAAGTAAATCTAAAAAGATTGCCAAAGCATCTGGGACTTGATCAAAATAGGAAGAAACTGCCAATCCAAAAACAAAAATCAGGGATACCAAAGATGAGTTAGGTGCTAAGTCTGCTTTTGCCTTGAGATACATGGGCAAGTACCTTTGGAAAAAGTTAATGTTATCTAGAGCCTCAAAATATCACACTCGATGTCTTATATTCAGTTGACCATTACAAGACACAATTACAAGGAGATAAGACTATAATAAAAAAACAAAGGAAACAGAACCATTGGAAATGCATTGAAATTATTACATGTGCACTTTAAAATGCCTTTGACTAGCATGTTGAAAACGGGACTCCAATTTCCTATAAAATAATGACACCTAAATCCAAATGTCTCTATATAACTTCCACAAAATATCAAACATTCAAATGGAGTGGAAGCGCTAGAGAGACAGCTCAGTGTTAAAAAAGCACACATTGCTTTTGCAAAGAACACAGGTCCATTTCCCTACACCAACATGGTGGCTCACAATCATCTGAAACTGCAGTTCCAAGGGGATTCCACATTCTTTTCTGGCTTCTACAGGCACCAGGCACCCACACAATGATAGATATACATACAGTCAAAATACATATCCACATAAAAATAGATAGGTCTGTTTTTTAAACAGAGTGGAATTTAAGAAAAAATGTGATAAAAATCTACAGCATAATTCAGAGACAATACTACATACTTGAAATACATGCAAGTGGAAAAAAGAACACCAAACTGCATGGCCATCATTGTACTCAGAAGTGGGGGTGGAGAGACTCTGAAGCCATATAGGAAATGGAGAGGGACTTAGGAGAGATAAGATTCAAAAACATATACAACCAGAAAGTGGGGAAATCCTAAGCAGATAATTATTCACAGTAGATAATAACAAAACAAACAATCTAAGTAAAAAACAATCAAAGGTATCTGAGCTGACACCTCATCAAGAATGATACTCAGAGGACAAAGAAGCATGAGGGAAGATGCTCGGTATCATGCATCACTAATAGCATTTGCTGCTTCTCCTGGACGTTGTGACAAAACCCCGAACCAAGGAGGAATGATTGATTTTGGCTCATGGCTTAAGGGACATAGTCTGCTCTAGTGGGGAAGGCACTGCAGTGGGAGCATGACGCAATTGGTCACATGTCCTCAGTCAGGAGTGGGGCAGATGAATGCTGGAGTTCTGCTCACTTCTCCTATTTCATCTACGAGGACTAAGTCCACAACCTGGAGAGGGTCTTCTCTTTCAGGAACTCCTGTCTGCTAAAGCCCTCACAGACAAGTGCAAAGGTGTGCCCGACTAATGGCTTGGGTGTCTATTAATCTAATCAAGCTGACAGTAGACATTAACCATCATATTAGAGGATTATAAATTAAAACAAGCTACTACTGCACAAATTCTTATCATATAACACAGCAATCTTGCTAACTGGTATTGACCCAAATGAGTTAAAAAATATATCCACACAAAGACTTTCACAGGCATGTGTAGCTTTATTGCTAATTGCCAAAACCTGGAAGCAACCAAAATGTCTTTCAATAGGCTAATGGATAAGCTGTGGTATCAATACAGCAGAATATTATTCAGCACTGGTAAATTAGCTGTTAATCCATGAAAAGACATGGAGGAACATTACCTATAATACTAAGTGAAAGACACCAGTTTGAAAAGGCTACATGCTGTATGATTACAACTACACTACATTCAAGAAAAGACAGAACTCTGGAGACAGAAAAAGATCAGAGATTTCCTGGGATTAGTGGAGAAGGAGAGATGAATATGTCAAGTCCAAGGTTTCTTGGCAATTGAACTATTCTGTGTGCTAATAAAGAGATGGATAGATGCCATTATACATTTATCAAAGCCAATGGGCTATAAAACCTCAAAAGTTAGCTCTAATGTAAATTATGGACTTTGGGTGATAACACCGTGTCAAGGACATTCATCAGTTGTAACAAATGTATCACTCTGGTGCAGGATGTGGATAATGAAGGCAACTGCGCATGCCTGGGAGCAGGGGTACATGGGAACTCTACACTTGTTTCTGCTATGAAGCTAAGACTGTTTCAAAAATAGTCTTTTAGGGCAATATTAGGATAGGGAAAGTAAGTGGAAATCCAGTGGTGGGGAGATAAGTGAATGTGACCAAGATATGATACTTTGTAAAAATAATATGAACTAATAATAAAGAGAATTTTTAAAAATAAGAAAACTTTAAAAGATGAGTATATTTCAGGGGAAAAAAGAACTAAAGAGTCACACTTTTTGGCTCATGAGTCATATTTTTTCAATGTTTTTTTGTTTTTTACATTTATTTATTTCTTCAAGTTACATCTCAAACATAGTCCCCACCCTCCTCCCCCTCCTGGTCCCACCCTCCTACCCTCTTCCCCCTCACCCTCCTAACTGCTTTTTTTTTTTAATTTAAGGTGTATCTTTTTCACCCCAACAGCTCCCCCTTTTAGTCCAATAAAAGGTTCTTTTTCTTATAACAATAAATACAATATAAAACAATGAGAATAGTTAGGTCACAGTTATGAAAATTATAAGGTATAACATACATTCCCAATGTTCAGTCCATACATATTTGACAACTGATATTAATATTCTATTATCTTTCTATCTTAATGAGTTTAAAGTTCTATACCTAATTCAGTTTCCATCCTAACTTGCATTACCAACTTAAAAACATCTTTTTAGACCTAGAACATACTTTTAATTCCTAAACAATTTAAAATTTAACAGTGAGACTATAACTATCTAGTCTTCAACCACACCAGTGACCTGAGAAGGATAAATATATCTGAATATACAGAAAGTGAAGAGCCAGCAGCTTCCAAAACTAAGAAATGTCAAACAACTGGCTTCCTGGACAGTCCCCAATTTCTCTCAATCCATTGGAGCATCTATCTTCAGCACTTTGGCCCAGTATCTCTGACAGACATTAATTGTAAAGCAGGAATTATGAAGGACTTGATCACCCTGCCTTGGCAGACTAGGCTGTCGATTTAACATGGTTCATACTTTGCAAGTTTCCTCATTTTGTTTTACTTTTTTCCAGAGGTGATGTAGATCTAACTGGATATTGTACTGTGATCTGACAAAACAAACTTCTGTGCCTTTATTTTTCACATCATCACTTCATAAATACTTCTCAAACACTCACAACATCTACATGCAGTTGCAAACCATAAGACAAGTTCAGAGAGAAGTCAAGTTACATAGAACACCATTTCATTCTTCTTGGCTAACACATCTAAATGGTCTTAACTACCGAGAGACTATCACCACACAAGTCTCTCATGGGTGGGTGGTTTATATTGTGACTATAGCAGATCCTCTCCAATAAAGTCTCAATTGTGTAGGTTGTGACTATAGAAAATTGTCTCTTATTAATTTTCAATAAAACCAGAATCAGACAACATACAGTCAATAAAGTACAGAGGCACTCCTCCAGCTACCTACTTCTCTTTTCTTCTGTCCTGCTTTCTCTTCTCTCTCTTTCTCAGTCCATATAAAGTTCATGACTTTTAATATCCTTTTTTGTGTGGAAAATGTGATAAATGCATGTCACACGCACACACATTAATTGATTTAATAAATTAATGTGAAAATTTTGAAATGGCAAGGGAAACATACAGCACTAGGAAGTGAAGAAATACTTCAGTAGAAATGCCAACAAGGAAAGATTATATCAAATAGATCTAAGAGAAAAACAAGAGAGCTATTAGTGACCAGAAACATCTGTTTAGCAAAACATCCTATTGGGCTTAAAAATATATTCCATGACACTAACAAGTTGTGACAATATCCACCTGTAATCCGAGGCCTTGAGAGGTGGAGGCAGGAGAAGAAGCTCAAAGCCATCTTCAGTTAGACAGCAAAGTCTGAGTCTACCCTGAGCTACAAGAGACCCAGTCTTAAGACAAACACACCCATTATCCTATACTAATATTAATGAATAAATGGACAATGAAATAAGCAAGGGAAAACAGATTTAGGAAGAAAACTTCCAATTAATTTCCCTATGTCTTCTGCTCTTACAGGTAAGGCTTCATGGCTCTGCTCCTGAAATGTGAAGTATAGATAGTGTCTACTTTCCAAAGAGTGCATAGCACAAAACCAGGAAAAGAGAGCAACTCTACAATGGAGAGACATGACCAATGTCAGCCACATGGCTGGGTTAGACAAGGATGTGCCTATAAAAAGTATGATGAAAATAGCATTCTATTTCTGTGCTCTTCCTCCCAAACCTTGAACACCACCAGCCTAATGGAAACATCGAAAAAGAGACAAATCCCTGGGCTGGAGAGATGGCTCAGCCGTTAAAGGCTAGGCTCACAATCAAAAATATAAGAGACAAATCCCAATACTGAGACATTCTACAAGATACTTCACCAAACTCCTCAAAACCTCATAGTCATCAAAAGCAAAGTATGACAAGGGTCACTACCAAAAAGATGCCTAAAGAGACATGAATTCTAAATGCAACATGGTCTATTAGATGGGACTTCAGGACAGAATAAAACATAGGCTTCATTACCATTTTTCAGCTAATAATTAATCAATGAAAATTCATTAAGTGAAATAAGACATTAGTACTAGGAGAAATAGCTTTCAGTGCGTGTGACCTCTCCGTACTAGCTTTCTAGTTTTTTCCACATATCCAAAATGCTTCTGAATTAAATCATTTTACTTAAAAATGCTTAAGGCTTTTTCTTTTCTCTTTAAAGACTTACTGTAGATGTATGAGTGCATGTCGAGGGAGGTGCACATGCCACAGTGGGCACACAGAGGTCAGAGGGCAACTGCCACCTCTCCATGGGTTTCAGGGATCAAGGGCAGGTCTTCAAGCACCTTAACTCATCAGCCGTGGGATATCTTTTCATAATCTAGATTTCAAGCAGTTTGAGTATCATGTACCTTGTTGTCTTTTCAAGACAAGTAATCACTATGTTGCCTAGGTGGGCCAGGTACTCCTCGTAGTACTTGGTATTAGTGCACTATGCAGTACACTACCTCCTGAGTAGTAAAGCATAAGGGGTACACTTGAAAGGTGCTAACTGTTCAATTCTAGACTGCCCAAAAAATAGTTTTTCTGATGAGATTATCTTGGGGCCAGATTCCATTGACTGTCTTTTCTCCTGCGCATATGCTACATTTTACTCTTTGATTGTCTGTATTTTACTGTATTATGAATAGTTTGGGTGTTGCAGAAATTATGAATTAGGCTGTAGTCTTATAAGTTTAATAGTTTCATTTTAATGGGCAATTAACTTGGTGGAAGTCAAGCAGCCAATTATCTTCCCTCTCTTCAGATCCTTTAGCTTTGCTAGTACTGTTTGAAAGCTGTCTAATGCAAGTTCATTGGTCAGGTCAAGAGATGAGAGAGTCTTTAAACAGAACTTACTGTTCCTCCATTTGGGAACAGTCATTTCCCTGCATTCTTTCTGGCTGTTGGGAATACCCCAAGTCCTCAAACCAATGTCCATGCCAAGAAGTCCGTTAATACTCCATTCAAGTTTTAGCTGAATGATGTGATATCTGCTATGTCCCACATACTGTGACCACAACAGGAAACTCGTCCATAGCCATCCTTTTCCAAATACATATCCTGCAGTTTCTACTTGCTTTTGTTGTTTGTTTTTGTTATTCTCCATTGTGGTCAAGTAGTAAAATTATATTTCCTTGCCAGGCTATAGTTGTTATCATAGAAAGGGCTGTGAAAATAGGTAAACACCTCCAATAAGAGAAGCAATTGTAATTTAACTGGGAAAGGGAAGACTGGGAATGGGAAGCCTGGATATTCTAAGCTGAGGAGATGGCTCAGTGAGTAACGCACTTGCTGTGAACCTACATAAAAGCCAGGAGCTGTAATGCACACCTGTAACCCCAACACTCCTGGAATGCAGACAGGCAAATCCAAGAACCATGATGGCTAGCCAGTCTAGCAGAAACAGCAAGCTCCAGATTCACAGGGAGACTCTGCCTCAAAAAATTATATGGAAAGCAATAGAGGATGCCCAACATTAACCTTTATACACCATGCATAGGTGAGCACTCACCACATGTGCATGCATGAGCGCGCGCGCGCGCACGCGCGCGCACACACACACACACACACACCACATACATACACGGGGGTGGGTGGAGAGAGAATTTGAATATGTTTAAAAGAAAATGAATCCTAGTTCTTCCTATGCATTAACACAAAATGTATCATCATCAATCTAAACATAAAAATCTAAACTATAGAGCAGAACAGGAAAGTCTCCATAAACTTAAGCCAGACAAATACTTCTTAGCAAGCAAAATGAATAAAGTTGAAAATAAAGGGATATGTATGTCAGCACTCATGTCAGGTGGCTCAAAAATCGCTATAACCACAGCTCCAAGAAATCTGACATCCTTTCTGGTCTCTATGGACATAATCACATACATGTGTTAAAAACACAAAGTTTTGGAAGCGGTAGGCTCTGCACTTCCTATATAAGCAAATATATTTATCCCTCTCAGGTCTCTGAGGTGGTTGAAGAATAGACAGATAGAATCTTATAGTTAAATTTTGAACTGTTTAGGAATCAAGAGGGTGTTATAGATCTAAGAAGATACTCTTAAAAGTGTGTTGCAAGATAGTATGAATGTTGAGTCACATATAGACCTTTAAACTCATGGAGTTGGGTAGATAGTAGAATGTTAAAGTCAGGGGCCAAATAGGTATAAACTGAACATTGGGAAGGTATACTGGGCCAATTTACTCTCATAAATGTGGCATATTTATATCTATTGTTTTGTATAATACTTACTGTTATAAGAGAAGGAACCAGCTGTTGGACTGAAAGGGGAAACCTCTGGAGGGAAGAGGGTGGAAGGGCGGGTTAGGAAGGGGGAATAGGGAGGGGTTTGTTACTGAGATGTAACTTGAAGAAAAAAAAATAAAGTAGTTAAAAAAAAACACAAAGATATGCATACACACATAAACATAAATAAAATACAATATGTAAGAATAGATAAATTATACATCATCAAAATAAAAGTGGTTCTTGAAATGATATCTAAAATATAAAGTCTAGGTTCAGACAGATAGAATAGATTCTGAATATATGTAGTGACAAAGTACTTTGTATCTCAATATAAGAATAAGCCACTTATGCCAGGCATGGTGGCTCGCGGCTTTAATCCCAGCACTAGGGAGGCAGAGACAGGAGGATCTCTATAAATTTGAGACCAGCCTGGTCTACAAAGTGAGAGGACATTCAGGGCTACACAGAGAAACTCTAAAAAAAAAAAAGGAGGGGGAGGGGATGGGACAGTAGAAGAGTTTCGTAGAATGCACAAGGCCTTAAGAGTCAGTTTCAAAATACCATACAGAGGAAAATCCTGAAGTATAAGTAATATTTCAAGGTCTAGATCTCTCCTGACCCAGATATCTATATCTCTTAAGGGAAATAATACCACTTTTTAAATTACAAGTGGGTTTTATCTGTCTTAGAGGTTAGTGATGATGGAGATTTCCAGTGTTCCTCTAATCCAAAGATGCTCACGTTGAGTTGTCATGTGTAGAAAGCAAGGGAGAAGTGTCTGTACTATTAAAAAACAAACACAAACCCTCTACTTCATTTTTTAAAGGGAGGGGGAATTAATACAGTAAATGGACATCAATGTTTACAATGATAATCGAGAAGTCACATCTTTATTTGTAAAAGAAGTAACAAAATATGTTGCTTAAGTTCAATGTCTGAATGCGTAAATGAAAATGTCTGCATTTACTCTTCCATTAGGCAGGAAGTTTAGAATCTTGTAACTGTGAGTCAGCAATAACCAATGAAAGAACTCCTATTTTCATCACTCACTTGGGATAGGGTAACACACTTTTTGAGGTGGTGATACATTTTGATAAGCCAACTTTCCATGAACCTCACTTCATCATTTAAGGGAGTAAAAAAAAAAGGGCAAGTGTACCAGCACCCAGAGCAGTCAAAAGGAACAAAAGAGGCAAGGACGAGTGACCAACAGTTGATGGCTGCTATTACCATTCCAGCTTACCCTTTACTGCTATAGAAAACCAAGTAGTACCAGTAGAGAATGCACTAGTTTACCATGCTACAAATGACCCCAAACTCCTGGCTTAATACAACTGAACGTATTTGTTTGGTCTAGAGACTAAAAGTCCAAAAACAAAGGTGACAGCAGTCATTCTTTCTTTGGAATGTCTAAATATCCTTCCCTGTTCTTAGCTGCTGGTGGTTGGTTGCGGGCAGTCCTTGGTGTTCCTGGGCTTGGAGCTACAGTGGCTGCGGTTCTGCCTCCATCATCCCACAGCCACCTTCCTGCCTTGTCTGTCTGTTCCCTCTCTATCCAGATTTCCCTTTCCATTCCCTTTATATAAACACCAGCTACAGCAGTGGTTCTCAACCTTCCTAATGCTGCAGCCCTTTAATACAGTTCCTCATGTTGTCGTGATCCCCAACCATAAAATTTTTGTCACTACTTCATAAATGTAATTTCACTACTGTTATGAATCATAATTCTGATGGTTTTAGGCGACCTCTGTGAAAGGGTCTTTCAATCCCCAGAGGAGCCATGACCCACAGGTTGAGAATCATTGAGCTACAGGGATAGAGTTACACTTAATCCTCTATGGTCTCATTTCAACTTGGATGATACCTGCAACAACATTATTTTTTTAAGTCCCATTCACTCTGGATTGGACCTAAATGAACATCTTTTCTAGGGATACAAACCCACCTCAGAGAATGTCTCTGCACTTCAGGAGCTAAACAAAGCTCTTCTAGTCCTTGTCTATGTACTGCAGATCTGCGTTTCTGATAGTCCCTTGGCCCTCCTTAGACTCTCACACATCTCTGTAGGCAGCACTTTTTAAAGGAGGACCCTAGCCTCCTAACTCACAGATTCCAAAAGGGCCTCACTTTGCAAAAACATTCCTATCTCAGAAATTAGGGACTGATAGTATAGTTAAAATCAGTTCTACCCCCATGAGGACAGAGATCAAGACTTTTTAGTTCCTTGATATAAGAATGCTACCCAATATCAATAAATCTTCTTATGAACTAGAAACCATTCGCATAGCCTCTTGTTCCAGCTCTGTAATGTGCTCCTCAGGGGACCCCTGCATAGGTGATTACCTTTACACTGACCATCTATGCCATGTAAGAAAGATATGCTTATGGCTTTTCCTCACACTCCACATCCTCAGGTTTCCTCCCTGTGAGACTATTTGTTATCATTCAAAAATCCTCTATAAGGCATTGATTTAACTTCAAAGTAGTACTAAATGCAAAATATGCATTAGCAATACTGCTTACAGGCCATCACTCTTTACATTTCTGCTTGCTGTAGTATTCCCAGTGGAGAATACAGGTTTTGGTCTTTTTTTTTTTTTTAAGAAATAATATGATGGCTTCATGTATGCAAATTAGCCCTGCCCCAACATCATTTTCTCAATTAGTTCAGAGAAAGAATACAAAATCCTGCCAAAGCACCCTATGAAAGCTTCCTTAATATCCCCCCCCTCTCTTTTTTATTCCACTCCATCTCTCATAGAAACATACTACATAAGTTACCTCGACAACTAATTACTGCTTAAAAGCTGATGTTTATGATGCCTATGCTGTTTTGTCCTTCTAATCAATTACATAATGCTCCATATATTTTAAGCTTTCTGTATGTTATAGATAACTTTGTAACATTTTTGGCTCAGACTATTACACTGTGAGGTTGTGCATACTTATATACAGTGCTCTATCATTAATTATTTTTTACATTTTATTTCTCTGTGTGTATGTGTGTGCTAGAGAGAGAGAGAGACAGAGACAGAGACAGAGACAGAGAGAGACAGAGAGTCAGTCCCTGCATTCATGTAGAGGTCTGGGGACAACTTAGAAGACTCAGTTTTCTTCACCACCATGAAGGTCCCAGGGTTAGAACTCAGGTTATCACTCTCAGTGCTGTGTCTTTATTCATTGAATCATATCACTATCACCCTTCTACATCAACTATTTAATAGCTTTACTTTGTTATTTGAGAATATAAATCAATTTATACTCAGTTTTCTTCTTATGGACACTTATTTATATTTTTTAGCAACTATGAGCAATGCTTTTTGGACAACTAATTCATAATTGGATAAAAATACTAATTTTACATTTTATTAAAACAGTTTTATTAAAATATAATTTATATACTATAAAATTTACCCCTTTAAAGTGTACAATTCAGTAATTTTAAAAGCATTCATAGAGTTGTATGATCACAACTACCTAATTCCAGAACATTTTCATTACCACAAAAGAAATTCCATGATCACTGGTACTCACTTCCTGTTCTCTATTCCATCCCTTCCAAGCATGCATCTACATCCTGTATCTGTGGAATTCACAGTCTGGACATTTTCTAACAGTAGACTAATAAAACATATGATAAATTGTGATTGGATTCTTTCACTTAACATGTTGTCAAAGTTCACTCATAGCATGTACATTAATGAATTTGATTGCAATAAATGGTTTCATGGATGAATGTGTCTTACTGAAGTATACTTTAAACATATACAACTTGGTATATATTAACTGAATTTTAAGAAAGCTGTGAAAACTTAGAATATTTAAGTAGGTCTTTTACCAAAAGTATACAGAGAGCAAAGAAACGCATGGAAGATGCTCTAAATAAACAGGCGCCTAAGAAGTAAAAATGGACATTACACTGAAACATCAGTACACACCCTAACTACTGGAAAAGTTAAAATTTAAACGAACAATAACAAGACTTGACATGAATTATAGTAACTAGAACTGTCATTTACTGCTGAAGGAAATGTAAGCAGAATGAACAATGGAAAATATTTGGTAATATTAATTTAAACACATACTTGCCACATGACCTAGTTTCACTACTGGGTAACTTGGCAACAAGAAAAAAACTTACAGCAACACAAAACATGTGTAGAAAACATTTATAGCAGCTTTATTCCTAACAACCCAAAACTACAAATAACTCAAATATCTATGGCCTAATAAATAGATAAACAAACTGTAATAGATATGGCTAATGGACTATTACTAATGGAGAAATTATCATACATGAAATGATATGGCAGAATCTTAAAAGTATTATACTAAGTGAAAGACACAAGACAAAACTACTGTTTTATACTAGTCCATTAACATGACATTCCCAAAATGTCTTCACTTCTCACAAAACTGGGGTTACAGGGGTATGTGTAGCCACACCTGGTTTTCTGTGTGGGTGTTGGCATTTAAACTCAGATTCTCATGCTTGAGCAGCAAGTGCTCTTACCTACCATCCAAACTCTCTAGAACTATCATTATCTTTTTTTTAATTATGTTTATTATTTCAAGTTACATCTCCATCACAGACCTCTCCCTCCACCCCTCTGGGTCCCACCCTTCCACCCTCTACCCACTCTCCCACCTATTCTACTCCTCTGGTGTGGGGTGCCCCTACATCTCAGCCCCCCTCAATTCATCAGTCATATGAGGACTTAGAGCTTCCTCTTGCACTGGGAACTCACATGGCAGCTCAAACTAGGGTAAAATGTCCCACTAACAGGTAACAAAGTCCATGTTCCTGTTCCTTTTGGTCTATTGATTGTAGGATAATTATCTGTACTATATGGCTAAGATCCATCATTTTATTAACTTCTTTAACCTGACAAAGAAAACACCAGGCCAATGGGTATACTTCATCAAACATGTAATAAGAATAATAAAAATACCAATCCTATTTAACCTATTTGGTTTTTTTAAGCTGCATTATTATTGCATGTGTTTATCATGGGTGTTGGGTGGGACACACCATGGTGCACTGTGAAGGTCAGAGGACCATTTTGTGGAGTTGGTTCTCTCCTTCCACCTTTCCATTGGTTCTAGGGATCACCCCCAGATTGTCAGGCTTCGGAGCAACCACCTTTATGTTGAGCCATCTCAGGAGTCCCTATAAACTCTTTGAAAAATTAGAGAAATGCACTGGACATCTCAGATCACTTAAAGACATCAGCTACCATTATTACTCTAAAACCAAGCAATCACAATAAAGCAAAATAAAGACCAAATCCCCATTTAAAACTCTAGGGAATAGTTATAAAAATCAAACTTAAGTTCCTAAATATTAGTATATACTATGTTCATGGATAGGAAAACTGAATAATGAAGGGTGCTCATTCTTCCTAAATCTGTCAGAATATTCAGTGAAATTAAAGTCTCTGGAAGATTTCTCAGGGCATTTAACAAACTGATCATGAAAAAATCATATATAATAGATATAAAGGCTAAAACAACTTGGTATGGGGGACAGGAGAGCAGTTTACCCTCTTGACTATTCTTTTAGAGTTTCCTTAATTTAAGACAGTTATATGCCTGCTCAGGTATTGACAAAAGCGATTAAACTAGAAAGCTTCAAAACAGAGGCACATACATGAAAACTAGATGGAAAAGGAAAAGTGACATCAGTGGCAAAAGGATGTCCTGGTCCAGGGGTTATCAAATCTTTCTCTGTAAAGGATAAGATAGTGTCTGAAATAGGAATCAATACTGACAATGCTACACGTAAGCAGTCATAGATAATAACTATGATAACTAAATAACCTTCGCAAGGTACCAACAGAACTTTACTCATAAACAGCAGTCATTTGTAAAAGAAAAACATCTAGTTCGTTTTCCTGCTTAATTATTTCAACTTAAAAACATATTTAAAAAAAATATTTCTAGAGCCCTAGGGAATCCATAGTTCACAGATGAGTCTAAAACTCTCTGAAAGGGACATAACATTTTCTTTATATGTGTCATAGTCTCAAGAAAATCACTGATTTTTTTTTTTTTCTGGGTCGAAAGGGGACTGTGATCTCCCTCTACTTACAAAAACAAAAGTTAAGAATCCGTTTTAGATACACTGAATAATCAAATCCCCGGAGAGGGGATCTGAGGAAAGCTCTTGATGAAACATTGTAAATCTCCTGACACGGCACTAATTTCAAAGGAAATTAAAGACACTTTGGTTGCGGAAAGCTGTGCCAATACACTGAGAAACTACAGGGTAGTAGAGAGAGTCCAGTCAGTCAGTCATTAATTTTATGCAGGGTTAGGGTCTCAGGCCAATTGTCAGGGGCGGTTTCCAAACGACATTTTGTCTTTTCAAAATCTTCATAACCACACAGGAAATGTATGTTATCAATAGGGTCTGACCAAGAAAATAATTACATTTTCAAAGGATTAACTTACATTTTACAGCACATTACAGAGTGCTTTCAACTTATGGCTTCCTACAGGAAGGTCACTACTTCCCGGCTTGGGAGGAGGGACCAGCAGCTTCCTTTCTTCGGGAGGCATATTCTGGGCTCAATTTGTGAGGGGCGGCGGCAGCGGCGGCGGCGTGCTCTTTAGGTTGCTTAAGAGCCTTTCCCCACAGTTTCAGATGCAGTGAGAGAAGAACCTGGTGTGGTGCTGGTGATGGAGAAGCGGATGTGATGAAAGAGATGAGTGAGGTGTAAAGCACAAGGGAGAGAAGTGTGGAGCGCGGGAGCACTGAGGAGGGGTCCAGGTAGAGTTCTCCTTCAGAGGAGTAAAGAGAGAGGGAAGGGCACCTCAGCCTGGAGGAACCAGACCTGAGGTAAAAGCCAAGAAGCTGACGTCACCCCTCTGAGGAGGCTTGCAGCGGGTCCGTTCCAGCACGCTTTTCCTCACTAGGTTCCCGCAGTTACCTGATTCCAGGGCGGAAAGCGCCACGCGTTCGAACGAGAGCGCCCAGGGGTTTCGCCCCAGAGTGAAGGACGGATGAGCCAATGGAAGCCCAGCTAGCGCCCAACGCCTCGGGCGGTGGGCGTGGCTAATGTGGGCGGGCCTATTGCGTTGATTGGTTCCTGGCTGGCTGCTGAAGGACTAAGTTTCTGTCCTTAGGGGTTGACAGGAACCCTGAGGCTGAGATAGGGTCTCAGCTGTAGTTCTGCCTCCTTTCTCCTCACCAGACTGCTCACCTGTGCTTGTTAGACTCCTCAAAGGGTTTCCCTAAGGTAAGCGGATGGACATACCTTTTTATATATGAAGGTGGCTCATATATAAAATCACTCAAGTGATCCACTTTCTCACACACAAAATTTGAAAGGATGAATCTAAGACCTTCTTACCATATGTTTGTTGTTGCTGTTCAGCTGCCCCGTCCATTTTTCTTTTTCTTTCTTTCTTTTTTCTTTTTTTAAATTTATTTATTTTATGTATAGGAATGCTCTGTTTTGATGCACACCAGAAGAGCGACTCAGATTCAGTTGTAGATGGTTGTGAACCACCATGTGGGTGCTGGGATTTGAACTCAGGACCTCTGGAAGAGCAGCCAGTGCTCCTAACCGCTGAGCCATCTCTCCAGCCCTACCGTTCATTTTTCTGCCGTTAAATATTGGGTGCGATTTTAATTCCAGTTACATGGATTTTTCTCCTCCTACTTGAGACTTCTCAACGATGGGTACCTTCATGCCCATTAAATTATGATTCTTTTTAATCCCAGAATTCTGACTAAGGGACAAAGAGATGTTTTTATTTTCTGTAACACTGAAAGGTTTTGTCACTTGATTTCTTGTCTCTAAATCTAATGGTAAGATATACAGGTGGTTTGAGCCAGACCATTTCAAGAATCAAACTAATTCAGTTGAGTCTCCCGTTTCTCTTTGGTTACACATGAGTATTGTCAGGTGGTTAATTATCTAACACGTTTTTCTCCCCTGTGAAAGAAAGTAAGGTTTTTTTTTCCCCCTCCCCCCACATGATGGCGTTTTTCCAGAAGCATTCGAGAGACACACACACTTTGTGTCGTTGCAATAAAGCATCCTTTAAGAAATCTCGAAAGTCACTGTTAATTTCTTGTCATCCAAAAGCTAAGAGAACCCATGTGCTGAACTTAATTTGCCTCTCCAGAAGAATTTCAGCTCCAAATATAAAATTAACGTTCATAAAAACATTAGATCTATGTTTTTATGTTTCTCCCAACTCCTTTCCAAAAAACTCTTTGAAACTCTTTGCTGACAAACACTTTCAAAATAGCTTGGATGGCATTCTGAGTAATTTCCTCTCAACCTGAAGATTCGAAATTTCATTAAATAAAAAATTAAGTATGTTACAATACTTAGATATGAAACATTAATGACCTGAGTAAAACATTTAAGGAGAGGCACTTAAAACACAGGACACCTGCATTATTAGAGGCATATAATGTGATGTGATTTGATAAATAGGCAAGATATTATGAAATGCCCAAGAATTCAAGATGAAATGTTCTATAAGGTGCTTACTGCCTACACAGGCCATCTGAAGATACAACTCAGCAGAAGTGCCAGAGAACTTAATGATGAGCTAAAGTATCCTCGGATGCTGTTATTAAAAATGGCATAGACTTGATAAGTTCAAGAATAGAAATGTATGTTCTTAAAATACTGGAAGTTAGAGATTCCCAATCACAATGAAGGTAGGGTTGGTGCCTTTCTGAGCACTCACCGTGCTGTTAGATGTCTGTGCCAACTCTATCTTCACATGTCTTTCTTTAATTCATATATATATAACTCCAAGTTTGCTCTTCTTCTAAGAGCCCAATTTCACTGAGTTAGGGCCACCTTAAAGACCTCAATTTCTACTTATCTCTTTACACACCTTATCTTGAAATAGATTACTTTTTAGAGGTGAAACATCAACATAGAAATTTCTGGAGGGACACAATGAAGCCCTTGGCAGTACAAGTGACAAAGCAGAAATATCTGAGAGAAGTTACTTGTCATCCTCAAGGAATCTTCAAACTGGGAGCAGAGCTACTAGTGTTTGCCTAAGAGTCCTCAATTCAGTCTCCTACATATACCTGACTCACTCCCAGAATCTCAGTTTTAGATTGACAGATAGCAAAAGTACATAAATCAAATTGGTGTAAGATAATAGAGAATGCTAGAGTTGGTAGAAATTGGTGTATTTGCTAGAATAGAGATTCTCAAGCTTCCTAATGCTGTGAACCTTAAATACAGTTCCTCATGTTGTGGTGACCTCCAACCATAAAATTATTCCGTTGCTACTTCATAACTGTAATTTTGCTGCTTTCATGAATCACAATGTAAATGTATGCTATGTAGCATATCTGATATGTGACCCCTGTAAAAGAGTCGTTTAACCCCCAAAAGGGTCATGATCCATGGGTTGAGAAATGCTAGTCTAGATAAAAGATATTTAAAATTTGTCACCCCTCAAACAAACAAAAACACTATTAAAACAAAGCAAAAAATTTTCAAGCAGACTAGCTAGTTTTGACTTCTAAGGTATCAGTTTTAAAAAATCACCAAATGTTACTTTATTTGAAATCATAACTTGTTTTGTTTGTTTGTTTTTTGAAACAGGGTTTACAGGCTACAGGGTTGTGTAGCCCTGGCTCTCCTGGAACTCACTCTGTAGACCAGGATGGTCAGGAACTCACAAAGATCTGCCTGCCTCTGTCACCAAGTGCTAGGATTAAAGGTGTGTGCCACCATGACCACCTAGGAACATAACTTCATTTAATAATTATCAGGCATGTTAAGTATGTTTTTCAATGACTAGAGGAACATTCCCAGACTCTACTGGTTCACATATTACATTTTTAATTGGCTACTGTGTTGAAGTATGCCATACTAAATATGAGACATCAGTTTCCCACAAACACCCAAGAGTTCCAGAAACTGTTTATAAGAGCATAACTTATTTTTGAAATATTTTATTTAAACAGTCCAACTACAGTACTCTTTTCTTATCAAAAGATTTGTTTTGCAGTTTTAGTCAACTGAAAATACTAAAATGGAAAATAACAGAGGAAAAAATTTTCTTAGATTTTAAATAAAACTCTATTCTAAGTAGCACGGTGAAATCATGTATTGTCCTGTTTCATACCACTGAAGCTATGAATCACCTCTGCCCAGTAGGACTTTACTGTATTGTACTTGTAGTTGCTTGGTAGTCATATTCATGAGGTCTGCTATAGTGTTATAATAGTGCTTTTATTTCACCTAAAAATAGCACCAAAGCATGAAATTTAATAGCATTTGATAATAAATATTGTTTTTATTAGTTATTTTACCATTCCCAAATTTAAAAGTAATTAGTTTAAAAAATGGTATATGAGGAATTTAGTGCTACCTGCATATGACTTAAGATTTCCTTTTAGGGGTCATAGAACACAATCCAAATATATCCTAAAATACTCAGTAATGTGTAAGGCTTCATATGGTTCAGGCTTTTATTAGATAAAAAACATTATTATAGCAATTCAGAGGAATTTTTTAAAATATACCTTTGTCAGCACTAGATCTGCATACTCTAATAATGTAGTAGACTTGGACAAATGGTAGAGAATCTATATTTTGAAAATATTTCCTTCATTAAATATTTCTGATCAGCCTTCATGGGAATACACTTCCCTAAAGCAACTGATATATAGCATGTACTCACTAGATTCTCGTCACATTAAGTGAATAAAACTGTGATTTCTTAAGATTAATAAGACTCTAGTGGCTAGGATGAATTGAGATTGGAAGTGTCCTAGAGGCAATGAAATTCTGCTACATGGACATCTGGCTCCAAGATGCAGCAGTCCTAAACTGGAATAGAGGCACTAGGAAAGAAATGGACTGATAAAAGCTGCTGAAAAGGTAGAATGAGCACAATTAGGTAAATTGTTGAAAACCTCTTCATTTAGTCAAGAATGAGACATGCATTTGAGTCCTTTATGATATTTCCTCATAATTTTGATGTTATTTATTTCAATTTTAGGCCTCAGTTTAAGAATATACCACTCTACACTAACCCTGATGAGTAGAGATAGGTTTTAAATAGTTCTAAATATTAAATCTTGAGTCTGGTCAGTTGTCTCAGTAGTTAAGAGCATTTGCTGCTCTCGCAGAGGACCTGGATTAAGATAGAAATAGACATCTTATTTTAATGGATTAGAAAACAATATTTTAAGGTAATAATACAACCCCCAAATTATTCACAAATTTTTTCAAGACCTAACAAAATCCCAGTATCAGTTTTTTTTTAATAAAAGTTTAAGACCATCCTGAAATTTATGTGAAATTTCAAAGGACCAGACTGCTAAAAACAATCTTGAAAAGAAAAAAAAAAAAATGGGGACACATTCTTTTATTTTAAAACTTACTTAAAAGCTTCCATTATCAAAACAGTTTAAGACTGGCATGAGAATAAATGAAAAATTCAGTGGAATAAACCTGAGAGTCTGGGAATACATCTTCAGATGTGTGGCCAAACCATTTGCAAAGTTGTCAGATTCGTTCAGTTGGAGAAGGACAATCTTGTCAACAGATGTTTCTGAATGGAGAAAGAATATCTACTTATAAACAAAGGAATTTAGACTCTCATGGCATGACTGGGTTAGTTTTTACATATGCCACAGAATAAAAGCTTCAGTGCATTGGGTTGGGCAAAAAAATGTCTTATTAGATAGTGATTCTGATAACTAAAATGGCGACTAAGTGATGAAAAGGTTAGTGGCACACCCTATGTGAATGTGCACACTGGACTAAGGTAAGAGTCATTTCCTGCATAGGAGTCTGTGAAATTTCATTGAGTTATTTTTTTAAGTGTGTGGTTTATATGAATTGTTTTTGTTTCTGAAATTTTCCATTTAAGATTTCTGGAACTGTGTTTGACAAACTAGCTGAAACCTCAGGAGGGGAAATCTTAAAGAAGAATGACTATATATGCTGCAACATGGGTGGACTTTGAAGCTGTGAAAATTGGAATAGACACAAAGGGCTAACTATGGTGTGGCTCACAAAGTCTGGAGGTAGAGTCTTCTCTGGGCTACTGCACAGTTAATTACTGATTTCTTCATTGAGCTTCTTCCTCCTTGACATAAAAATGAGGATAATATTTCCTACATAGATGAAGTATTTACATCTGTTGTAAATTATGTCACAGTATTGGCAACGATGTAATGCATTTGTCAGCTTTGGTAATGGCAAACTAGACTTCCCGGGGCTAGGGAGACAGCTCAGCCATTAAGAACTCTTGTAGAAGACCCAGGTTTGGTTCTTAGAACCTACATCAGATGGCTCACAGCTGCCTGTAACTCCATATCCAGGGCATCCAGAGTCCTCTTTAGACTGCCACAGACACCAACATAGGAGTGATATGCATATAGACAAGCAGGTGCATATGAGAAATTAATAAAAATAAAGTAAAAAAAACAAACTTCCATGTTAGGTACCATCTCTGTAAGTTATTACTGGTTGTGTACTTTCAGTTTTAGCTCAGTTTCTTGCTCTGGAATGGAGAAGGCAGTGGAAGCTACCATGTGAGGCTCTTGATAACATGAGAACAAATACCTTGTACCTTCTAGGTTATCCTTAATGAGAATTGCTGTTACTGATTAAATATTACTTGTTTCCCCTAACTTTATCAAGCTAGGAAAAAACACCAAATGTGATTTTAAGACAGTCTTAAAAATATACCCCTCTATAGATATGCTGAACTACGATTATATAAGTTTTCTCTTTTTCTGAATTTCTCTTTTTTTCCTCTATTACTGTTTCTAATTCTCAATCAACTGTTTATTGATGCATTTCCGTGTGTTTGAATGCCATTATTTTGTGGGGGTTATTCCCATCTCCTTATGCCACAAACTGAATGGCTTTGGGGTTGATCTGACAAGGGCAGTGAAAGAATGAAGAAAAGACAGACAAACAGATCACAGGCAGGAAAGCTGGGGTTGGGTGGGCCATGGGCTCTGTTGGAAATGCAGCAGCCCAGAAACTTGGCAGTTATTTTATATGACTGAATGGGGAGATTGTAGACAGTTGAATGAGGAAATGCATTTATTGTAGGCAGCTGAATTAGGAGGCAGGTTTAGTTGATCTTGGCAGGACATCTTTATAGGGGTGCAGTTTCAGGTTGCAGTCATTTAGGAAAAGGAAGCTGCCCTGCAGTTGATAGTTTCTGTGTGCATTAGTCAATCGTTGGTAAACACTTCTACTTGGAGCAGGGAAAGGCTTTGCCATTGCCATGGGACTTGGTATGGCTGTTCTTATGTCAACAGTACACATTCATTCAGGACTTCGTTTGCCCTCCACACCCACAAGCCACATATGTATACCTTTTGAGACCACCTAATCTATCTTGTGTTTGTTCATTTGATTTTGTTGTTTTTGCTTTCTGTTCTTTTTAGACATTATCTTATGTGACCCAGGCTGTCCTTGAACTCACTGTGTAGAATGACCATTAACTCCTGATCATCCTGCTTCCATCTCCCAAGTGCTAGAATTACAAGTTGAGAACCGACATACTTGACTTAGCTTCATAGCTCATATTTTTTTGTGTGTCTCTTTCAGCTAGCACAGTACTACAATGTAGTTAATCAAATACTCTGTAAACATTTTGTTTATTTTTAGTAATTGGTGATTTCTAAGTAAGCCCTTAAGCATATTATAATTGCAATTAGGATTAACAGTCACTGTGAACAAAATTGATAGTACATTTGAGAATTCCCATTAGCCAAAGGTGATCTTCCTACATATCCCAACAGATGCAGACTTGACAAAGTGATTCATCCCTTCCTAACCAGCAGCACAAGTCTCTATAATCCGCCTTGCTACTGAAATAAGATTAAGATATTCCTTACCGGATGCAGAACACTATTACTAGTACTGTTGGTTGAGTTGACATAGTCTCATGCTTTCTCTAAATTGCTTTTCTTTTTTTTTTTTTTTGGTTTTTCGAGACAGGGTTTCTCTGTGTATCCTTGGCTGTCCTGGACTCACTTTGTAGACCAGGCTGGCCTCGAACTCACAAAGATCCGCCTGCCTCTGCCTCCCAAGTGCTGGGATTAAAGGCGTGCGCCACCACCGCCCGGCTTCTAAATTGCTTTTCAAATCTGAGGGCAATGCCAGGAAATTAACGCTGTCTAATATACCATAACAAGTGAGTTCAAGATATCTTTGTGTAAAATTAATAATAAAATAAGATTGAGCCTGAAGTTCAAGAAATATTCTTACAAGATCTTTCTTCAAAAGAATAAAGTACTTAGTTTTCAACTATACCATTTACTCTGGGTAATATTAACTTATATAAACAGCTCCCTCATTTATTAAATGGGCATCAGTCTTAAGAGATTTACTGTACTAAGATAGTTGAGGTGCTGAACTCAATACAATGTCATATACCTAATAATTAAATAATAAAAGTATTTTATCTGGAACATTAAAGTATTCTAATTCAGCATTATTTTTGTTAGTCGTTTTATTTTTGAGATTATGATATAATTACATCATTTTCTCCTTCCCTTTCCTCTCTCCAAACCTACCCATAAACCTTTCCTTGCTCTCTTTTCAAATTCTTGTCCTCTTTGTTTCAATGATTGTTGTTGCATGCATGCATGCATTTAACATGCTCAATCTGTATAATATTATTTATATGTGTGATTTTAGGGCTGATAATTTGGTATTGGATAAGCAATTGGTGTGCTCTTCTCTGGGAAGAATATTTGCTCTGTGCACCCTCATTGCTTGTAGTCCTTTGTATCTTTGTGCAGGGTTGCGGCCCTGTAATCTTTCTCCCATCCTCATTAGCCTGTCTATTGTTGCCTTTGTTCAGCTCCTATTTAGGGAGTTGTGTTGGCAAGACTTTATGGGTGTAGCTTCTGACACTACTAGGAGATATATTCTTACAGCAAACAACCTGATACCCTGGCTTTTATAATCCTTTTGTCCTTCTTTCAAAAAATTTCCTGAGCCTTAGATGCCAGAGTTACGGTCCAATGGGAGTGGGCTCTACAATCCTTCATTTTGGGTGTTTGTGGTTTTCTGCAATGATCTCTGTTGCAAAAAGAGCTTTCCTTGATGAGATGTGAGGACTACCCTTATCTGTGGGTATAAGGACAAATATTTAGAATGTAGTTAGGGATTATACTAGTTTAGGAAAGTAGTCGTTGTAGGTTCTTCTCCAAGATCCCTAACATCATCAGTCCAAGGTAATTGGTTAGGTTTCCAGTACTAGGCATGGTTCCTCTCTTGTTTATTACTATTACGTAGAAAGTTGTTGGTTCCTGCCAAGGCATGTGTGCCACTATTGCACTCTGAGGTTTATTGTGCCATGTTAGTCATTGTTATGGTTCATAGTCATCAGAGCTGGGTTTTAGTCTGTTGGTTGCTTCCCTTTTGAAGTTTGCATGGTGCCTTGTGGCATCATGAACGTTAGTCCTGAGGAAGGAGGCATTCAGATTCAGTTCCAGCTCAGGAATCTCTGGGCCCTGCCTGTAAAATACATGGTGTCTTTGGCCATAGAGGCTATTGGACACGAGTTTTGTGCTCATCCCTTTAAAATTAAGAAATCCCCAAAGGAGCGCAATGGCACCACATTAGGTTCCAGCAGCCTTAAGCTTTGACCACACTATGTTCTCTCTGTACCCTGTTAGCCAAGGCTTTGCTATCTTGTAAAACCTCTGTTTTGGTTGAGCTGTGACAGTTCTCAAAAATATAGTAATTTCATTTTCCAAAGTTGTTAGATCTCTAGGGCTTCCACCTGTGGTGGGGAGTTAAGGACAACAGAAATGGCTGTATGTTTTTAGAGTCTTCTTGGACAACGCTGACCAACAACTTGCAAGAGGGCTTCTCATGCCTTGTGTTGGGGTTTTCTAGGTGATCTTTGGCTCTTGGAGGAAGCATTGTCAGCCCAGATGAGCAATTTTCATTTAAACTATGTGTGTGTGTGTGTGTGTGTGTATTTCTACACAGTTACATGTATAATAGGTTTTTTGTTTGTTTGTTTTAGGTTTTTCGAGGCAGGGTTTCTCTGTCTGTCCTGGCTGTTTTGGAACTCATTCTGTCGACCAGGCTGGCCTTGAACTCACAGAGATCCACCTGCCTCTTCCTCCTGAGTGATGAGATAAAAGGTATGCACCACCACGCCCGGCCGTATTATAGGTTTTTTTTTTTTAAGAAGATAATTTAATAGTAGAGTTCTTATAACTTTTCCAGACCACCTTACTATTACTTACTCTCCTTTTCAGTCCTCCTTTCCCCCATGATCAGTTAGATCCCTTATATACTACTATCCTCATCTTTAGTTTTCTCTAATCACCTACCCCAGCAATGGTCCATTTTCACATTCCTGGATTCTGCAGTTATTCCAGTGTTTGCACTCACATCTGAAGATTTGTAACTAGGAGTTTCCAGTTAGAACATGCAACATCTGTCTTTTTGTATCTGTGTTACTTCACTCAGCATTACCTTTTCTAGTCCAATCCACTACTTGCAAAGTTCATGATTTTATTTTTCTTTAAAACTGAACAGTATTCCACATTGTATTATGTACCACATTTTCATTATCCATTCATTAGTTGAAGGGCATTTAGGTTGTTTCCATTTCCTAGTTATATGAGTAGAGCAACAATGAACATGCTGAATAAGAGTCTGTGGAGTGGAATGCTGAGTCTGGGGCATATGCCAAGAGTGGTAAAGCTGTGTCATACTGTAGATTTACTTTTAGCTTTTTGAGAATTCACTCTGATTGCCATAGTGGCTGTACCAATTTGCAGTCCTGCCTTTTCTTTTCTCCTCATAGTCCCGCCAACATATGCTGTTGGTTATTTTGAATTGTATCATTAGTCATTTATTTGTGCTTTTTCTGATTTTTTTAATGTAAGTATTTAGAACCCTAAATTTTCCTTATAGGACTCTTTTTCAGTGTGTCCTGGAGGTTTACTTGTGTTGTGTTTTTATTTTCCTTTAGTTCCATGAAATTTTTAATTTTTTTCTTTGACCCACTCAGTAATTAGTTGTTTAGTTTCTAGGAGTTTGTGGATTTACTAGTGATTTGTTTACTGTCAATTTTAAGTTTTAGTGTATTATAGTCAGATTGAATATAAGGAGTTATTTTAATCCTTTTGAATTTGTAAGACCAGGATGTGGTCTATTTTAGAAAAGCTTTTATGTGCTGCTAAGTTGAATGTATATTCTTTGGTGTTTAGGTGGAATATTCTATAGATTGTTAAGTCCATTTGGTCTATGATGTTAATTCTGATGTTTCTCTGTGTTTTGTTTTTTGGGGGTTTTTTGTTTGCTTGTTTTGTTTTGTTTTTGTCTAGACAATCTGTCTTTTGGGAAAAGTGGGGTAATGAAATCACCTACAGTAATGGAGTGATGTTAATCTGTGTATTTAAATCTAGTAGTACTTTTTCAAAAATGAAATTGGGTGAACCAGAGTTTGGTGTATATATGTTTAGGATAGTAATGTATTTTGGTAATTATTTTCTTGACTAGAATGAAGTGTCCCTCTTTATCTGTTATTATTTCTATTTTGAAGTCTGTTTTGTCAGATATTGGGATAGTGATGCCTGCTTGTTTCCTGGTACCATTTGGCTGGGGTATTTTTATCCATACTTTAATCAAAGGTGGTACATACCTTTGAAAATGTTCTTCTTGTAGACAGCAGATAGAACGATTTTTTGTTTTTGATTCATTCAGCCTACTTTTAATTTTTATTGGAGAATTGAGGCCATTTATATTTAAAGTTATTGAAATATGTTAAGTTCAGTCAATTTAAAAATTCATGTATTGAATTTTTAAATGTTTTGATGTTTGTATTATCAGTGGTACTTTGTGTTTTTAATAATTATGGTTTTATATTTCTTCCCACAGTCTCTTGTCCATGCTCACTTCTCCCTTTAGCTAAAGATACTGCTTCCTATAGTTTCTTTAGGTTTGGTTCGTTAGATATAAAATTTTTTAGGAAAACTTTTCTTTCTCCTTCAGTTATGGTGGATAATTTTTCGGTATATTAGTCTAGGCTGGCTAGCATGGTCTTTTAGGATTTGGAATGCATTGCTCTAGGCTCTAGGCTCTTTTGGCTTTCAAAGTTTCCATTGAGAAATTATCTGTTATTCTGATAGCTTTTCCTTTATATGTGAATTGTGTAATGATTTCCTCCAAGATTGAAACATTTTATCCTGCAGGGAAGCTCTTTAAATAGGAAGGTAAACAACTCAAAATAACTTCAGGAACTCCCTGAAGCTGAAGAGATTTTCTAAGCCCCTTCCTGCCAAAATAAGCAAGAAAATCTGAGAGAGTCCTTCTCAGACAAGCCAAGATGCAAAGAAGACTCTGAGACCAGACTGACTGCCTAAAAGGAGCAGACACCAGCTGAACTGCCTGGGAGAGGCTTAGATCAACTGAGTCACTTGGAAGACACTCTACTGCATGTTGGGCTACCTGCAGGCTGTGCAATGTGTTCTAGGTTCCCAGCTTTTTGTGTTCCTAGCTTCCCTCTAGGTGGGCTTTGGTGATGCAGCTGTCTTTGAGTCTTATCTCTCCTATAAGTAACCCCTTACCCAGACTCCTATAAGTAACCCCTTTAAAATTCGTTGGTTCATCAAGTTGCACTTCGGTAGTGTCCATACTTTGATCTGTGATGGGATCCCTACGTGTAGTGAGTGGACATGTGTATTGTATCTCCCTAGGAAAAGTTTTGTCATACAATAATGTGATTAATGTTTTTTTTTTCTCTCTTGCAGCATTCAGTACACTTTTTGTTGTTGTTGTTGTTGTTGTTGCTGGTGTTATTGTTGTTGTCTGTATTCTTTGTGTTTTAACTATAATATGCTGTGGGATTTTCTTTTTTGGTCCTGTCTATTTGGTGCTCTATATACACTTGTATCTGTATGGGTTTGCGTTACCTTAGTTTCTACTTGTTTCCTACTCTAAGGCTTTGCTTTGAGTTTCTTAGTTGAGTTCTTGGGTTTTTCAAGTCTACCTTTACTTTAGCTTGAGTCCTTTTCAGTGTTTCTATTTCCTTATTGAATTCCATTGTCAAATTCTGGATTGTCATTGTTATTTTCATCAGTCTTATGTTTGTCTTTTGGGTCATCTCTGAAGTTTGTATTTTTCTTAAGTTCTTTCTTCTTTTGATTGGGCTGCTTTATTGCTTTTAAATTCCTTGAATTCTTTGATGATGTTTATAACTGTTCTTTAAAATTCTGTATACTGTTGTTCATCTAGGTAATTTTCATTGGCAAGTATTTCTACAGGACTGGTAGATTTTGGAGAGACAATATTGGCATGATCTATCATATTCTCTGTATTTTGCAATGAATTCTGGTCATGTGGGCTTCTTTTGTTAGTTCTAAGTATGAACGTAGAGAGAGGATGTGTGGGGGTTGGTCCTAGAGGTTGGGAAATTTGGAGAGGGATGATGTCTGGTGGACAGAGGGGATTGGACTGATACAAGCTATGTCTCCTTGTCTAAGCTTGGAGTGTGGGGTGGATCTGACTGGGTGCAAGGGATGGATGTGGCATGAGAGGAGTTTGTGGGCTGGGGTAGGCAGGGTGGGTTCTGACAGAAGCATAGAGGTTGGTTTTACATAAGCAGGGATAGCCAGATTAGGCCTGGGTACTAAATGTGGGACCCAGACTAGATACGGCAGGTTGGGGGCCAGTGCATGGAGGGGAGGGTTAAGTTGACTCATTGAACTAGACCTTAGAGAAGGATGTGTGAGGTGTGGATTGGTGGAGAGGTTGGATAGGATGCAGGAGGCACCTGTGGGTGTTGGCAGGTAGAGCAGGTCCTGGCATAATCCTCAACATTATTTTAAAATTTGGAAGACTTGTTCTTTAATAAGAGGTTTGGAGGGGGGAGGTATAACTTGGGGGTAGAGTGCATACCTAGTGTGCAGAGGCCCGGAATTTGATCTCCAGAGAACCCACCCCCCATAGGAACAGTTTCAGAATGGGACAGCCCCCACACTGGTGTGTGCTTTTTGTTTTGTTCTTCAATTGTCTAGTGACTTTGCAGGATCCAGACTGACAATGTTGTACACTGTACTCCTAAAAGCATTTGCCCTTGTTTTCAGACTAGGCTCTTTTACAAGATAACCTCTTCAGTTTGTCTTCAGAACAGTATCCAGGAACAGAAAACAACATCTCTTCTTGTTTGTTTCTTTTTAAGAGTAAAGAAGTCTTCCTCAGCAGCCTTCAGGCACCGTTCTCCTCATAACTTATTCAAGGGGTCACATCCCTACCTCTTAATTACAGCTGATGAAGAGAATGAGCTCATGAATTTTCCAGACAGAAGCTTACATGAAACACAAATTGTCCCTGAGGTATAAGTTGTATCCTTTTATGAAGTATGGATGCCTAAACAAAATTGGTGTTCTGCTAACAGAGATGCCTATATCTGGTATTCTGAATGATAGAGCATTTGTCATTGCTTTTTAGTCTTCATAGGAAGGAGATTTAGGGTGTCTTTGGCACTGCACTTAATCTTTCATTAGTTTGTTAATCAAATTAACATCAATTTCACTTTGTAAAAGAATGCAAATTGACCCATACTTATCACCTTGCACAAAACTTATGTCCAAGTGGATCAAAGACGTGAACATAAAACCCGACACACTCAATCTATTAGAAGAGAAAGTGGGAAAAGCCTCAAACTCATCGGCACAGATGACAACTTCCTGAACCAATAGCTCAGGCTCTAAGACCAACAACTAATAAATGGGACATTGTGAAACTGAAAAGCTTCTGTAAGGCAAAAGACACTGTCATTCAAAATTTAATCCAGTTTTTAAGAAACTTTGATTGCAAAATGCTTCTGCCAGTTTGTTTCTGCTACTGAAAGTTCTTGAAGTATCACAACTAAAAGTGGTAAACACCTATGAATAGCAGTTTTACCTAAGGCAGATCACAAATACAAGTGGCATGCTAACTATAGCTGCTTTCTGAAGGGGCTAAAAGCAAATCTATAGCCTTATTATACATGACTTAAAGATGCACAACCTTTCTCTCAAAACTTAAAAGCAGTAAAAAAGACATTCTCTGTGTTTGGTTCAGATTAGATGATTTATTGATTAGCAGTGAACCAATGTGAATTTATCAAATATTCGTGAAGGAATGAAAGGAAGAGCCCTGCCTTTGTTACTTTATGCATTGTTACAACAAAATAGATTATCAACGCAGCTGAGGAAGAGTTTACTTCAACTTACAGTTCCAAAGAGAGAGGAACTCGCTTGTAGGCCAGGCTAGCCTCGAATTCAGAGATCTGCCTGCCTCTGCCTCCTGAACTTACTGTCTTGAATTTAATTATGTGTGCTCTGTATTATATTTCTTTGTTTGCCTTTTCCCATTTTCTTTTAAGGTAGTTGGGTACTTATTGTCCCTTTACTTTTTGTCTTCTCCATTGGCTTTTTAAAAATCACCTGTATCTTTATTGTTTTCTCTTGGTTGCTGTAGATTACAATACACATATGAATACTCTCAGTCCACCTGGAACTGTTACACCCTCACTTTTAATGTAATGATGGTGTCACACTGCTCTGATATTTGCTGCCCTCTCATTATTTCATTATTTGTACTTTATTTGTTCTATTTTAAGGGTCTTGCTTTGCTTTCTTCTTCTTCTTCTTCTTCTTCTTCTTCTTCTTCTTCTTCTTCTTCTTCTTCTTCTTCTTCTTCTTCTTCTTCTT
>CAJQZJ010032054.1:1325550-1336168 GCA_907164525.1 Lophiomys imhausi | reverse complement strand
TGTGTGGAGAACTGACAAGTTATAAGAATGTAAGTTATACTTCTCATATAAGTTACATGAGAAGTATACAGTCTTCCTGTATGGAGAACTGACAAGTTATAAGAATGTAAGTTATACTTCTCATATAAGTTACATGAGAAATATACAGTCTTCCTGTGTGGAGAACTGACAGGTTATTAGAACATAAGTTATACTTCTCATATAAGTTACATGAGAAGTATACAGTCTTCCTGTATGGAGAACTGACAAGTTATAAGGTGGCCCGAGCTTTTATGCTTTCTCTTCTCTGAGCATGAAATTCCTCAGGCAGTTCCAGTGTCTTGGGCTCCATTGTTTCAGTCGTCTGCTTTCATAGCCATAGTAAAGGACATAAGTGTCTCTGTAGAATACCCCCTCCTGGCTGGAGCACTTACAGTCAGAGGAGAGCTGTGTGGATATTGCTCTAACACTCCATCATCTGGCACCCGTTGGGTGTTTTCTATACTTGTTTTCCATAATCTTACTCTGATATACCCACCTGTGGTTTTGTGCTTATCCTGCTTGGGATGGTTATTTTTTTAATGCTTTGGATTTTTGAGAAATGTTTTAATAAATATTTTGTTTCATTCTCTTGTTTTGTGTTTCCTCTTGGCATACCAAATGAAAGTGTGTTAGATTGCTTGAGTGCATGTGCCATTTGGATCCATTCATTTTCATCAGTTTTTCTTCTCTGTGTGCTGCAGTTTAGACAATTTCTGTTGAATCATCAAGTTCACTGATACTTTCTTTTACACTATCCAGGCCACTGTTAATTCCATTGGGTTATTTTCTTTCTGACTAAAACAAAACAAAAACAAATCTTACATACATCCAGTTTCCATTTGATTTTGACTTTCAATTTCAGTTTCCATAGCTCTAACTGAAATTCTTTATGTTTGCACTCTTTGTATACTCAGACTCAAAAAGGTAGGCAGACCCAGTGGAACCTAGAGGAAACTTGTAGTTAACTCAAACTAAAGAGTGAGGATTCTAGGAAGGAGAAGTGCATTATCTCATTACAGGATTAATTATTCTTCCTATCTCTTTAGCATAGCTTAAGGCAAACCTGACACCCTGGTGATTGACCTGCCTAATTGTATTAACTCTTAAGGGAGAAAACAATGGCATGTCCCCACCTAGAGGTAAATTCTATTCTTTGGCTAGGAGGCAAAAGCTTTCCTTAATGGGCCTTCAGGATACTCTAATACAGTTTAACTTCTTTAGGTAGGCTTTATCTATTAATCCTTGTATCTCAGGCTTTATCTATTAATCCTTATATCTGGGTAATCAATAGGTTTATTCCTATTGGTAGCTTCCCCTTAACTATTGTTATATTTTCCTGCATTTTTTCTTATGAAGTTTTTTTCTTATTATTTATTAGTTCTTTGAGAATTTCATGCAAAGTATTTTGATCATATTCACTCTCCTTCCCCAACTCCTTCCAGATCCAGCTCTGCCCTTTCCCTTCTCTCCCATAATTGTGTATCACTCCCCACCCCCTCCTCATCTATCAAGTACAACTTGTACTAGTGAGTGTGTGGCCTTCCACTGCAGCATGGGCCAACCTACTAGGAGCCACACTCTTACAGAAAACCAACTCTCCGTGTCCCGGTGCTGTCAGCTGCCTTAACTATAGTCCTTAGGTGGGACTTTGTACCCCCTTTCCCCATCTTGTAAAGTTTTCATTATATATTACCATTGGAAACAATATGTTTAGGAAATCCCTATATTCCTCTGAAGAGTGTTTTGAATTTTATCTAGCAAATAATTATTTTACAGGTAGATCTTGATTCTGTGAAGCCTATTGTTTAAGGCGTTGCTTTCAGGTTTTCTTTTGTTTTTTTCATTCTTTTATGGTTTTGGATTTTTGTTTTTGTTTGCCTTTTCTTAGGCATGGGACTTTCAAATTAATGCATGTTTCTTCTGGGGTTTCTAAAAAGTCTAAAAATACTTAGTAATTCTGTAACTTCAAGGAATTCACTCTTTAATGTCATGCATCACTGAGAAGCTGCTAAGCGGCTGCTTAGCTATTTCTACTTTCTACTTATTGCTATTTCTAAATTTCTTGGATCTTAACTGCTTATGAGCAGCTGAAGTGTCTGCCAAAGATCTTGAAGTGACTTCCCTCTCGTCTCCTGCTGTTTGAGTCTCTTTTTGGAGATTTCCTGCTTCCATTTCCAGCTGCTCCAGCAGCCTGGCACAGCAACTTCTGACTCCCATTCCAACTGCTATTTGTTTGTAAGTTCTATTTCCTATGCACCATGCAGACCCAGGAATAACCTGGCAGGAAAACAAAACAAAACAAAACAGATAAACAGAGATGTGATCAACTGGTATCTTTTCTTCCAAAGGTCATATCATCTCACTTTCTATCCACTTTTGAATGCTAAATAGTGTTTTAAAGTATCTTCTTATATTTTAGAGTGTGTAATTGTTGTTGTAAGGAGGATTATCTAATTTAAGATATTCCACTCTTTATGAAAGCCAGAATTAACTAAAGCAGAATTTATCTTTTGTTATTTAATCTAGCACATAAAAAATTTGGTTTCATTCTGGTATTTTCTTTATTTGTACCTGTCTACATAAACTATGTGCTTGTGGTTGTGTGAGTCTAGGCATGTATGTGCCACTGTGTGTATATGTAGAGGTCAGAGAACACCATAGAGTATTAATTATGGCCCATTACCCTGTTTATGACTTGGTCTTTCTTTTGTCATTCTCCATGTAATGTCAGAGAGATGGAAAGGCAGACAAGGAAGGCAATGACTCAACAGTAGCACAGGCTTTATTCCAGAGATTCAGGAGCGTTCCTAGTCTATGAACCAGAGAGCCTGATGCCCACTTATATATGATAGTTATTGGGCATAAAAGGTAAAGTGGGGAAATGGACTGAAATATTTCCTTTTTTGTCCTGTGGTGGTCATTGTTAGGGGTAGCTAGCAAAGTAGGGTATGTGGTGAGATAATGTTAGGTGGCTGATAAGCATCCCTCATGGCCAGCTGTCCCTGGGAGTCCATAGGTCAGGGAGGGGTAAGAATGTAGAAAATCAAGTTATTTTAGTTCCAAAAATTGTCATCATTTAGCCAAAATGAAAAAATTTTACTAAATGGCGTAACACATCTCTGCATATGAGACTAGACTGTCCATGAGTTTCTGGGCATTCTTCTGTCTCTGCCTCCTCTCTCTCCTAGGAGCACTGAGATTTCAGATGCATACTCCAGAAACAAGTTTCTGTGCTGTCAGCAGTATTGTAATAGCCTCCACTGAGAAGGCATGGAATACAGTATGGAAATGGAAAACAGACATGCCACCTAAACCAGGGGACCAAAATACATCACCAGTAGTTGGTTGTGTTAATACCACACCCTTCCAGAGCAGTGCAGTGGGAAGGCTACTGGTGCTTTTTTTCTATTACTCTCATGTTATATGTGAACATGGACAAATCTGGCCAGCACTCTTCAGAACTGTCAAGGTAGTTGTCTTGGTCATTTAGGACTGCCACATAATATGGTAATGGCACATAGTGGGTGGCTTATAAACCTTTATTTCTTTACAGTTCTTGGTTTGAGAAGTTCATGGTTGCGACCCTGGCAGATCCAACATCTGATGATTGTCTGTTTCCTGGCTCTGAGGCCCTCTTGTCTCTTGCCTCATTTGACTGAAAAGGGAAAAGGAGTTTCCCGAGGCCTCTTTTAAAAGGGCACATTTATCTATCTGTCTGCTTATTTGTTTGTTTGTTTTTTAGTTCTCTCTCCCGGTGTAATGAGTCTGTAAGCAGGCCTCTGGTAACATGCCTGCAGGAGTATAGATAAGAGGGCGTAAAGCCCCTAAGTATTTTAAGACGCCAAGTTGGAGTGCAGCTAAGTAGATATTGATAAGTATAATGGGTGTGTTGTAAGAATAGTATATAAGCTACGACCAAATGACAGACGACAGCGCAGTCCCACTCACGGTACTGTTAGCCCGTTCCTCTGCCGGAAGGAACCTCAAGCTCCATCTGAGGACTTCTTACCAGGTCGTATAAATGTTTGAAATAAGGGATAAGAAATGTGGTGGATTTATATTGTTGCTATAATAGTGATAGCCCTGTTTGCCTTGCAGTGTGTGTGTGTAATTCAATATCAGGAAAATATTCAGAAAGAGGAGTTATGAGTTATAACTGAATAATATAGTATTTACTTAGATAATAATATATAACTAAATAATAATATATATATATTTAATAAATATAATATAATTATACTCTGCTTGTCTATTGCCAATTATTTGCCATTTGACCGTGTAGGGTTGCGAGTGCCGCAACCTGGTCACACGACTCCCTTCCCCGAGAAGGAGGTGTCGGGATTTGGATTGAGACCGCGCTCCCGACACCTGGGCAATGAGATACTTTTCACTGATGGTACTGCCTCGTAGACCCCCAATGAATGAGGAGGCTCTTGGCCCTCATACGACCTCTCAACTGAGATGAGGGACTGTTATATAAGGACACCCCACCCCAGAGAAATGGGATGGAAGGGTTACAAGGTAAAGAAAAAAAATGAAATATGATGTTTCGGCCTTTTAGTACTAATTGTCATTAACTGTTTAGGATAATTAAGAAATGCAAACTAATAGTTATGCAAGCCGGTCATTTTGTTAGGTACTATGACAGCCTATTATAGTTATTTTCTAAGCTAATCAGAAATAAAGCTGCTAAGAGACAAAGCAACATCTGCTTACCCTAATATAAGAGATAAATAGGGCCTCTTCAAAAACCTCAAGAGATCTTCAGAATATGGCATTCAAAGATGTTTTCGTAACTTTAGATTTTTTTATATCAAGACATATCAACTCCTGACAGCACCCCCTACTCCACCCCAAGTAGAAGATGAGCATTGAAGAATCTCCAGTGGGAGATGATTGAATTAGTCGCAAGCCCATCTCTTGGTAGGAAAAGCCCCTTGCTCCAACTGTAGACAGAATGCTGTCCAGAAAGGACAAAACCTGGAAGCAGGTAAGTCGACAGCCTAGCTCTGCCAAGACGGGGTAGGCAAGTCCTTATATAACCCCTGCTCTACAATCAATGTCTGTCAGAGAAACAAGGCCAAACGACTGAAGATCGATGAAGTAATGTATGGAGAGAAAATGGGAACTGTCCAGGCAGCCACTGGTATGTCATTTCTTAGTTTTGGAAGCTGCAGGCCCTGTACTTCCTATAAAATCAGATATATTTATCCCTCTCAGGTCTCTGAGGTGGTTGAAGAACAGATAGCTAGAGTTTCATAATTAAATTTTGAGTTGTTTAGGAGTCAAGAAAGTGTTATAGATCTAAGAAGATGCTTTTAAAATTGTGTTGCAAGTTAGTATGAATGTTGAGTTTGATATAGAACTTGAAACTCATGGAGATGGTTAGATAGTAATGTTAAAGTCAGGTGCCAAATACATATGGACTGGACATTGGGAATGTACGCTAAGCCATATAACCCTCATAACTGTGGCCTAATTACCTCTGTTATTTTGTATTGTTTTATTATTATAAGAGAAAGAGCCATTTGTTGGACTGAAAGGGGAAACTGTAGGGGGAAATAAGATATACCTTAAACTTAAAAAAAAAGGGAAGAGGATGGGGGGTTGAGGGTGGGAGGGTAGGACTGGAGGGGGAATAGGGAGGGGACTGCGATTGAGATATAACTTGAAGAAATAAAAAAATAAAGGAAAAAAAAGGGCACGGATCCCATCCATGAAGGCTGCCCTCGTGACCTAATCTACTCTCAGAGGCCCTACCTCCAAATACTGCTGGGATTAGACTCCAGCATATGAGTTTTGAGGGAAGTACAAGTAGTCAATCTATAGTAGTAATAAAAAGGGAAAACTGAGAAAGTGTCACAGATCATTGGAGGCTGGACAGACAAGGAAGGCCACTATATCTGATGGTCCAGAAACAAAAGTTTAAGGGAACTGTGAACAGGAGGAAGTCTCTAGTTATTCTACTGTTATTCAGTTAACCCTTTGATTGTCACACACTTACACTGGTTTTGTAAGATACTAACTAATACTAGAGGAAATGGGAGAAAGGAATGAGGGATCTCTGCTATCTTTGAAACTTTTCTGCAAATCTAAAATAATTACCAAGTTAACAACAATGTCGCCTCAGTAGAATGCTTGCCATTCAGGTATGATGAGGACCTGAGTTGGATCCCTAGCCCCCATGTAAGAGAGCCAGATGCTGTGGTGTGTGCTTGCTTTCTCAGCACTGGAGAAACAGAGAGAGGTAGAACCCTGAAGCTCACTAGCCAGCCAGGCTAGCCTAGTCAGTGAGCCTCAGACCTCAGGGAAAAAGCCTGTCTCAAAAGCCAATATAGACAGCTCCTGAGGAATGAATCCTCATGTCTAATTTGGCCTCTACACGAGTATGTACATGTGCGTGCTCACACACATGCCAAGAAATAATAGAAAAAATAAGATAATTATTTGTATTCACCACAAGAAAATAATGACAAACATATTAAAAGAGAAATAAATACATGGAAGTGACTAGAATTATAAAGATCTGAAGTTGTAAGGTTTTTAGATACAATTAATATCTGTAAACCAAAAACTATGGTAGATGTAGTGTTTCTCAAATCCAGTGAAGCCTTTGACGCAGTGCCTCTTGACATCTGTGCACAATTAATTCAAATTATCCTGAATATGAGCAGAGTCACATGGACTCAAAACTGGCTGGAGAACCATAAAAAATATTGATAAACGATAAATGGCAATGTATCAAGTAGAGGAATGTGTCTAGGTGCCACAAGGATCAGTGTTATGTCCTGTCTTATATGGCTTCTGCATTAATGATGTAGAAAACGGAGTAAAAAGCATGTTAATGAAACTCACAGATGCTATTAAATTAGGAGGTGATGCAAGGAACAAAAGGCATTAAGGTAAGATAAAGGTAGCGGGGGTGCAGAGAAAGATGGATGGATATAGCAGGGTGAGAGTCTGCTCCTCCAAAATAGAAGCATTAGGAGAAAAACAATAAAAGAAAATGGGAATTCAAAGGGAGTGAGATCTGAAAGTCATCAAACGGTCAGAAAAACCTAAGGGTGCGAACGAATGACAAAGTAGAGAGGAATTTATGACATGGTCATTTGGGAAACTGTATCTGCATCTACTGTGTGTCACAGAAAGAATATTCTGTTCCTCAAACCCCTGGCAAGAAGGACATCTGGAAGACAGAACTCATTTTATGTCAAGCTGGTACCTACGCACTGTCGACAAAATAGATGTAGTAATAAAAATGATTAAGCCCCAGAACACTGCAGACAAGTATATTCATCTTCAGCAAATTATAGGGAGCTGTTTTACACTCCTTTCCATTCATAACTGCTGATGTAGGTGACCCTTCCTTCCTTAGGCACACAACTCATACAGAGCCAGCCTCAGAGCGCCTTGCCAAGCTCATTACCTTCTCCACTGTTTCTCAGTTCAGCTTCTAAACTAATTCTTAGTGTTCTTTACTTTTATTTACATTGCTTACAAGCTTGATTAACTGCTAATGCTGTCATGGCTTTACTAGTTTCTATATACCAGTGCTGCAGACATGGCCCCACCAGCAGCCACTGAACAGGGAGAGGAGGCAAGACTAACATCTGAGAAGAGTGTTAAGTGAGACTTAAAGGAATAACAACTAAAAGAAATTAACTACAGATAGAAATGTGTAATGCCATGTTCCAGTGGCCAATACATAAATCATTACACCAAGTGTGAGTGACCACTATACTGATTAATGTTAAATAATAGATTTTTTAATATGTTACCTCAACAAGAAAAAAGGCTATATGAATCTTTATTTTATGATTTAAGAATGTTTCTCCTTTAATGTTTTCACAAGAAAAAAAAACTAAATTTGAGGCCAATTTGAGGTAAATCTGCTAATTATTAAGCTCATTAGATTTCAGCTAGTAACAGATACATGAGCATGGCTGAAGTTGGAGGGACACTGATGATGCCTCCACCTCAATGGTGTGTGTGTGTGTGTGTGTGTGTGTGTGTGTGTGTGTGTGTGTGCAAGGTTATGAGGTCCTGTGATGAAGGCATGGTTGGGAAAAGGTTGTTAATAAAATACATTCACCTTTTAATTAAGAAATGAGACCCCTGTATTAGATGGAGGATTTGACCAAGTTGTTTCTTTTTGCGTGTGTGTTGGGGGGGGATATGTGTGTGCACATGTTTGTGCACACCTGTGGGCAGTCCAGAGGTCAATGTTGATATCGTCTTCTATTGTTCTCCACCTTATGTTTTGAGATAGAGTCTTTGTGAACCAAGAGCTCACTGATAAAATGGGCGAGCCTGTCAGAGAGCACTGGAGACCTGCCTGTCTTCGCCATCCCAAGCCTTCCCAGCGCTAGGCTTACTGCTGTCCCAACAACCAGCATTTCCTTGGATGCAGGGAATTAAAACTCAGGTGCCCATGCTTGCACAGCAGATGCTCCTACCTACTTAGCTGGCTATTCAGCTTTAACCAAGTCTTTTGTAAGGTCCTTTGAGTGCTCGGAGGCTATCTCCTGCTAATCAAGCATTTGGCCACTTGCTTAACTGTATAGCCCAGAGGTAATTTGATTGTTTCAGAATCACAGAAGTAAGTAGAATAGCAACTACCCATGTTAAAAATAAACATGCGTGCCTTCTATAAAATGTAGCAAATTTCATATAATGCACAACAAGTCAACAAAACTTCCCTGTCACTTCGTGCTGTATTTCCTTGCATTGTATGCTTGATTATCAACTCATTCATTCATAGACAACTTAGTATCTATGTCTATAGGATGTGGAGCCATTTGCACAAAAAACATAGGAAGACTAAAAGTGACACAATCATTAATCTCTGCAAAACTTCATGACGGGCAGTAAAAGCAGCATGGTGTTCCTCTGTCTGCAGCAGTTCAGGGTGTTCACATCCTTAGAGCTGTTTATGGAAACCCCAAGAGGTTTCTTTCCTTATACTTCTTGAGGGAATCTTGTTATAATGTGATCTTCAACCATCTGTCAGAATCATAGCTGTCATTTATACAGCTACTTCAGTAATAGATAGCAAGCTGTTCATGTACACTGACTAAGATTCATGGAAAAAAAATCTAGTTTGGAACTGACATCAAATATTGAATTTTGCTCACCTACAACTTAATTTGTTTAAAAAGCATTTATCTATTCTATTAACACTATCACTTTAGATATCATTGATTGCCATTTCATGATTTCTAGTTAAGTTTTAAACATCTATTCCTTAGGATCCAGCACTCTTCATTTGTCCTTTAGTTCCTTGGAGTCTAACATGCCATTCTTTTTAAGACAGTTTCTCATGTAAGCTAAGATGTCTTTGAATTCATTATATATTGAGGCTAACCTTGAACTTCTGATCTTCCTGCTTCTAGCCACAGTCTTGTGGGATTACAGGTGTGTACTAGCATGGATGGTTCACCTGGACCTCAGAATCAAGTTCAAGGATTCCAACATACTAGATAAACAGTCTACACAAAGCCACATCTCCATCTCTGAAGTTCAGAATAGCTTTGCATTCTTAATATTTCTACATGTTACAGCCAAAATGTCAAGTAATTTTTGATTGTTTGTAGCACAGAAAGGCTCCTGTCTTTTGCACACAGTCAATTCTCTTCCATTTTAACTGGTTCCTAGATGCTCTTTATGAAAGAGGTACCCGTGAACTCTGGTCCTTACTGCCTGGCCGCATTGCCAGCAAATGATTTACATTTTTTTTGTAAGAGATCCTAAAACAACAGGTAACCCGAGTGACAAAATACTTGTCACCATACAACATAAGCTTTGAGGGCTGGTGATGTACCTCAGTAGTAGAGTGCTTGTCTAGTGTGCACGAGGCCTGGTGTTTGATCCCTAACACTGGAAAAACAAAAGCAATGTTGATAATATATTAATGAAATCACATTGCTTTTGTTTTGATTTATCATGATTTTGCTAATTTATCTCATCCTGCAAAACTGTTGACTGAGATTTTAATCTTTATATTGTGGTGGTGGGGGAGGGTTTCTCATTTGCTTCCACACTTGGAAACTGCATCTTTGAATTTAAGTACCAAGGAGAATTGGACTGTAATCCACCTTGCCCCATAAGTAAAGTGCTTTAGGCCCATTGCTCTTGACTATCTGTCATAAGCTTAAGTCCCCCTCCTTCTAAGAAGTCTATAGGTTTTCCTGTGTTTCATTCATCTGAAAGTTGGCTATCATGGTCTCTTTTTACCAACCTCTTTGGTTTACCCCAGTTGTCATCACTTGTGATAATAGTGATTTTTATAAAGGTGTGATTGAAGTAATGCCATATAGCTTTAGCAGCTAGAAATAAGCCTTGTTTTAAAAAAGACATTTTATATTTGTGAACATCAAGTTAGTTTGTTATTAAATGTAGTATGTGTTCATTTCCCACATATCTGCTACCATAGAAAAGAGCTCTGAATTCTTTATGATGTGCACAAGAAAGAGGAACATTTTCATTGTCTACTATTAAAATAAGGATGGCTGCCAAAATCATTAAACTTTAGTCCTGACCACAGTAAATACACACACACACACACACACACACACACACACACAGACACACACACACA
>CAJQZJ010032054.1:1295237-1325540 GCA_907164525.1 Lophiomys imhausi | reverse complement strand
ACACACACACACACACACACACACAGACACACACACACACACACACATACACACACACATACATACACACACATACATACAAACACATACACATACATACACACACACATGATTTAAAAGTTAAAAATCTAAGAAAAAGTTCTTATGATTTAGTTCAAGAAATTTTCAATGTAGCCAGACTTTTTAGACTTTAGTATTGATTTTTTTGTGTCAATTTTGGTATAATATGTTATGTTTCATTCTGAGTTTAACAAATACAGTCTTAACTAAGAATCATTATTGTTTGTGACAGAAATGCAAGAAGCATGAATGCTACCATATTTGTCATACTTGTGGCTCAAAAAACCTGGTGTTTAACTTTCACAAGTAACAGTGAAAACATTTTTGTGGGAAAGACTAAATGTCTGATATGCTCAAAATTCCAAGAAGCTTGAAACTTAGAAACCTGGGGTTGTAGTTCACTGGTAGAGGTTCAGGAGACATATGTGACAGCCCTCTGTTCAATCCCTAGTGCCCCTCCTCACAAAGTTAGATATTTCTAAGATCTCCTATAAATATGAATCTGATGTTCCTGGTGTGTGTGTGTGATTATCTCTTATCAACTTTACTTATCACTGCTTTGGTGAGTAATGAATTTCACGGGTTTATCAGGAACCATTGGTCATTATCTGTTATATAATTCTCACATGTGATTTGCCATAGATTCTGAAAAGTATTATTAAGGACTACTTGGGAGATAATTAAGGATATTTTCTTACTATTCCTGTGAAGGTTAAGGTTAGAATTATTGATTGCTTCTTTTTGTCTAGTTATTTCAGGAATTTATCACTTTAAAGATATTACTATTTCATTTTAATAAATGGGTAATTTATTCTGATTCTGGCTACTCTATTACTGTCTCCCTTTTCAGTGACTCAATTGTGCTGTCTCTTGAGAGAGTTTCCTAAGTTTTTCTGAACCTCAGCTTGTTGCCTCCTTTTCATACTTTGAATTAAACTAGCCAAATGTTAAAATAATTATAGAATTATCCTAATTGCAGCATTAGGTTTTCATGTTTTGTTGTTGTTGTTCACATAACCTAACTATGGAGTGATTCTTTTATATTCTCTCTTATTTTGCAATCTGCTTCCTATATTGTGCTGAAGAGAGCGAGAATGCTAAAGATATAAAACCACCTAGATATGTTGAAAGCCCCACTTTGATCTTTCTAACTCTTTCATGGTAATATATATTCAATGAATTATTATCCCCTTTTGGGTTTTGTTTTTTGTATTTTTTTAATACAAGGTCTCACTGTCCATAGCCCCATGTGGCACAGAACTCACTGTGTAGACTACTCTATCTGCATGATAATCCTCCTGCCTTAGTATCCAAAGTGCTACCATTGTGGGATGAGCCACCATTTTGTTCCTTTTCCTTACTGTGATGTCAACATTTGTAGAGGTGCGAAAATTAGAATCCAGTGTCCTTTAAATTGTCTTTCCATAAGGATTTCCAAAGCAACTCCAAGTCCTGCAGATGTCTCCAAATGCCAACCTTAAGAATCTTCCTTTCTGCTTGCTACCTCATTTTCCCCAGGGCTGCTCTATCCATCCATCGAATTTGAATAAGAAATTTCAAAAGGGTCAGTTATTTCATTGGTGAATGTCTTAGTGTTTTATTAATATGAAGAGACAACATGACTAAAGAGACTCTTCTAATAAAGACATTTAATTGCGGGCTGGCTTACAGTTTCAGAGGTTCATTCCATTATCATCGTGGTGGGGAACATGGCAGCATCCAATCAGGTGGTGGAGCAGTAGCTGAGAGCTGCATTCTGATCCATAGTTGGAGGTGAGGGATGGGAGTGGGGAGGTGGGGAGTGGGAACATCTGGGCCTGGCAAGGGCTTTTGAAACCCCAAAAGCCCAACCTCAGTGACACACTTCCTCCAACAAGGTCACACCTTCAACCAGACCACGCCAAATAGTGCCACTCCCTGATGGCTAAGCATTCAAATATAGGAGCCTTTGGGGGCCATTCTTATTCAAACCACCACAGTCCATAAAACTTGGATGTAGGATGTTTGTTCCATTAACTTAAAAGAGTCATTGCTTAACTTAGATATTGACAAAAAGAGAAGTCATGTGGGATTTAGCTCTGTTTCTTATGATTTTTCTATTATCATTCCTTTCACCATAGATCACTATACTCTGTTCTTGGCTCATTAATCAAATGCACCACACAGTGTGGTGTGGTGAAATTTAAGTTCCACCTTTTGTACTAAATTCATTGTCACTGGGTATTAATCAGGAAATGTATGACCAAAATTAAGTAGTGGGGCTTTAATGCCATCATTACACACTCTGTCATATCAAAACCAAGGCATAATACTTTTATTTTCTTGGGATCTATTCAGTGTCATGAAAGTTTATTAAGTAGTAATAATATATTGCAAAATATTTGATGATATTGCTGTCTTTTAAACTTGCCACTGTAAATTAAACCTTGGGTTTTGTGAGAAGTGTATTGAGCTTGACATGAATTTAGGAAAAATGGGCTGCTAGTAATCAGTTGGGCATGTTTTTCATAGTCAATCAAATAAGAATCAGCAGAGAACACATAGTTTTCATGAACACAGTGCTGGGCTATATAACCCCAGGTCTCTGGTTGGTTTACCTTGAAAGGCTAGAGGGAGGATCATTTGGATTTTCCTGCCTTTTTTTTTTTTTTTTTTTTTTTTTGATGAGGGTTTAGCTTTGGACTTCTAAGATTAAACACTCACTGTTTCACAGTTTAAAAGAAAACCAAAACGTTATTGAGACTTTCACACAAGTCTATAGACATAAATACAATTATATGTAATTGTTTCTCTGTCTTAATTATTAATCCTTTATATTTATATTTATATTGTAGTTTTTCTCAAGTACTGGATTCACTTACTAGCTTCTTGTATAATGATTTGGGTTATCTTGGCTACTCTCAGCCTTTTTAAGGAAGTAAGGAAAGAACTAGTTTTGACATTCTTCCCAAATGTTCACTTGCCATGTTTTGTGGTGATCCATCTGTCTTTCATTGATATCCATCTTATGAGTGTCTCTCATTTTCCCTTATTCTTTGCTCTCTATACATTTTTAAATTTCATTTATTTCACCAACCTTCTTTATCCGACACATTAGACCTTTTTGTATACTTGATTTGAAGTGGCATTGTTTGCTTTCTTAAAACTTTTCTAAACTTGCAACCCCTCCCTTTTCCCATCAAGAATTCATGTATGTTCATGTGGAGGTCAGAGATCAGGGGTCAGTGTCAGCAGTTTTATGTTACTTTCTACCTTATTTTTTTTAAGACAGGGACACACTCTGAACCTGGAGCTCACCAGGTTCCTAGACTGGCCAGTGAGCAAACCCCTAATATCCTGGCATCTCAGCCTCCCAGTGATGGGTGGAATTACAGACATGTGCCACCAGGTTCAGCTTTTTACCTGGCGTCTCAGCTTCCCAATGATGGGTGGGATCCCAGCCATGTGCCATCATGTACAGCTTTTTACCTGGGTGGAACAGATTGAATCAGGTCTTCACACTTGTGTGATTCACACTTTACCCACTGAGCCTTCTTCCCAGCCAGTCTTCCCTGTTTTTTAACCTGTAAAAAATGTTATAGTAGCTGTTGTGATAGAAGTTAGGCCTCTTTAGTGAATTAGTATGCAGTTCAGCTTAGCATCTGACAGCACATAAGGAGGAGCTTGGCGTCCCTTTAACTTGCTGAAATGGACAAAGCCAAGTTGAGGCCAACAGGAATTGCCCTGTTGAAGGAATGTGGCTAAGAAATCATGCAAGCCGCGCAGGTTTCCGGGAGAAACCAATGGACTGCTGGATATTGTGAGAAATCTTGTGGACACTGGAGACCATCAAAGATCTAGAGATGATGAAATATATAAACCAGGGAGATCCACACGGCCCCCATCTCTTCCTCTTGCTCTCACGAGCTGAAAAGGCACACTGGAGATGTGCACAGCAAGGTATGGCATACTCAGGCCATTAGGCTGCACTGGTCATAAAATGAGTGGCTGAGTCCAATAGAGAAAGATTTTTCACTGCAAATTAGCCTGAGAAAGACCCTTTGCAGTAATTCAGCCTATTAAGGCTGGCAACAAAGGAGGGCAGATTTCGGAAGTCACTTGGAGAAGATTTAGGCAATGAAGCCTATGGCAAAAGACAACCTCATGCTAGCAATTGGAACGGACTGAACTTTATAAGCTCATCACAATCTAGTGGTTGAAATAAACTGGCCAGATGAACTGGCAGAGTTAGGCCCAACGGACACTAAGCTTGAAAGGGACTGCCATAAATCAAGTTATCCTGCATGGACCTACACTAAGAATATTAATGTCCTTTCAAGAAAAGTAAAATGGAGTTAGTTAGGTGCTCTTAGATAGGTATTAGGGTGTTCTTAGATAGGTTATAGACTTTAGGGTATAGGATATAAGTGTTTAATAGGTGTTTGCTAAGTACTAATAAATATAAGTGTTTTAAATAAAAATTTTCAGTTACAAGCTGTTGTGTAATTTATTTTATTATTTAGCTTTTCTTGTCATTGAAATCCCTGTGTATCTTAGGCTGTCCTGAAAGTTGTAATGATCCTTCTTTTTCAACCTCCCAAGTGCTGAGATTACAGGTGTAATTTACCATGCTGAACTAACATACTTTACAAAAATATAATTTCTTTATCCACTTGTTACTGAAGACTTCCCTTAACAATATAAATTTAATTTATTTGTCTCCTTAAATATACTTTCATTTTCTGTATAGGTTAAAAATACAAACTGAAAGACAAGCCATGGACAATTCATAATAAAATGTTGCTAATTTTAGAATGGCAGATATTGAGATATTTTTATGCAATCCTGCTATAGTTGCTTGGAAGATTTGGTAAGAACTAAACAGGTATCCAGTACTTCATCTAAGCCAGTACTTATATCTATTAGTCCTTGTACTACAACCCCTGCTCTTAAGACAGTTGGTTTAGTTGGGAGACACAGTGTCTACTTCTCAGACTGCTGAAAAGGCAGAGGACGTGGAAGAATGGTAGTCATGGCAGTTGGCTCAGATCTGAAAGGCACACATAATTCAAAATGCTTCATTACCTTTCTGAAACATGTTCACGATCTCATTCGATGTGGTTTCATTGAAGCAAACATGCTTAGGTTTGCATTTCTTTTATTGTTTAAAGGCTGACACATAGGCTTGATATTACATTATCTCTATTTTGTCCTTGAACCAGAGCATATTCTACTCTAGAGTCACCTAGCGATAAGCCTGGATTCTTACTCAAGCATCCTCTTGTCCTGCAATTTACTGTGGACAGGCTGAGTCATTCAGAAAGCCTTGTTTGTCCTGACTCTAAAGTTTCACCTTAAGGCCTATAACTTTTCAGATAGAAAGTAAAATTTCTTTTCCAAGATAAGTATTTGTCTAGATATTCTAAGTAATGTTGCCAAGGCTTTATTTTTTTTTCCAAAGCACAGGATTCAATAGTAAAATTTGGAGATGGTATGAAAATAGTATGGAAATTCTATATTCTAGCTTATATAATATACTCTCATGACAAAGAAATCAAGACCATTAATTTCTATCAGAGTTCATCTACAAGTCTTGTTGATAAATCAGAAGAATTAAAACCAGAATTACTTTATGGTAAGATTAATTCACTTGGAGAGTACCTAGTGCTTGTAGAAAGTGGAAAGGGTTGAAGAAAGAAAGCTTAGAGAATATAGCAAATTTTCTTTCAGCCTTTTAAATTATTTCTGCAGATCTTATTATGGGGTGGGCAGGAGCAGAACAAATCATGCAAATTCCTGTATCTCGCTGTCCACTAGTCACCGAAGGAGAGGCAACGAAAGATGCCTGTCTGTCCATCCATCACTATGTCATCCTCAGGTGTCGCATCCACATGCAGACATTGTGTAGTCTGTTACAGAGCTCAAATTCCTGCAAATTAACATAAATTCCCTGATTTCAGATCTTTCCTGACTACCACTTGAAAATAGTGCAAGTCTTTCCTTCTTATTTTGTAAGGAAAGTGTCATCTGATCCATTTCACCTTAGGTGATGTTTCAAAGCACTGGTGGCCTTTTGCTCTCCTACTGGAGTTTATACTGAATTTATTGTATAAAATTTGAAAGGCAGCAATAACTCTACTCTGTGCCATTGCTTTTCTTGCCTTCAAAAGTACCTGTGTCTTGGATGTGTATTTAAACTGAACTTCTTTCATTCTTAGGTTTTGTCTGCTTTTGATATTTATTCCTTTGTTTTTCTAAATAGAAAACAAATTGATGGGATGACAGAATTCAGAATTGTGAGTGTGTGTGTGTGTGTGTGTGTGTGTGTGTGTGTGTTGGCCTACAGACTATCAACCTTATTCAGAAATCATCAAATGGTGAGTCAAATGGGTTAAATTTGAATAAAACTCTCATGCTAAGGATTAAGCATGGGGCTCAGTGGTGCAGCACTTGCGTAACATGCATAAGGCCCTACATTTGATCCCAGAACACCCCTCCCCACTGACACACACACAAACACACACACACACACACACACACACACACACACACACACAGAGAGAGAGGTCAGGAAGGGATGGAGGGAGGGAGGGAAATAGAGAGAGAAATCAACAAACCAAACCATACTAAAACAATGAAGTTAGTTACAGTGTGTGTGGATATTTCAGAATAATAATAATAATAAACTGAGGGTAGAAATATCCATGCATCACTTCCCCCTTCACCCTCAGTAATCTTGCCCCCATTTGAAATAACATTTTTGCTAAATGAATCACTTTCTCATATGTGAAAAAAGAGATCAGAAAAAATGTCCACTTGTCATGGACAAGGCAGCAATAACCACTGACATTCTTTCAAAAATTATTCTTTTTTTCAAAAGATTCCTTTCTTGTACAATCTATTTATTAAAAAAAAAAACATGTGGGGGTGCAAATGTAGCACAGAACAAAGGAAATTCTCCAGGCATATGAATGTGCAAAGCCAGTGTAGACAAAACTTACCAAAAGTCTACTTCTACTTGCAGCACTTGGCAGTCAAAATAATTTATTACCTCAGGAAGTTTTAGAAAGTTCAACCCTATATGACTAAAACTATGACTATCTTTTAAGATTTATTTATTTATTTTACATATTTGAAAACTCTATCTGTATGCACTCTTGCATGCCAGAAGAGGGCATCAGATTCCAGTATAGATGGTTGTGAGCCACCATGTGGTTACTGGGAATTGAACTTAGAACCTCTGGAAGAGCAGACAGTGGTCTTAACCACTGAGCCATCCCTCCAGCCCAACTATGACTTAACTTTTTTTTAATGTTTACTTATTACTTCAGGTTACATCTCCATCACAGTACCCTCTTTCCACCCCTCCCAGTCCCTCCCTCCCACCCTCTACTCCCGACCCCTTCCATCCCACTCCTCTGGAGTGGAGTGTCCCTATAATAGTCCCGCCCCAGTTCAGCAGTCATATGAGGGCCAAGAGCCTCCTCATACACTGGGGGCCTACAAGGCAGCCCCTCTAGGGCAAAGTGTCTCATTGACAGGAAACAAAGTCTATGTTCCTGTTCCCTTTGGTGCATTGGTGCATTGGTTGTAGTATATGGCTAAAATCCTACTATAAGTGAATAGATGCCATGTGAATCCTTCTGAGTCTGGGTCAGCTCACTCAGGATGAGCTTCTCTAGTTCCTTCCAATACTCTGGTTTCTCTTTAGATCGTATAAATCTTTTGTCTTTAAGTATGACTATCTTAATGAAAGTAAAATGCCATCTTTCACTAATTGAAAATCTCCAAGTTACTGAAAGTCAAATAAACCATATCCTACCAACTTACAGGATTCAAAGGAGCTTAAGGAGAAAATTAAAAGTGTTCAGGACAATCGTTGAACCATATATTCTGTTTTCAGTAGCACTAACATAAAGGGAGAAATTTATACACCCAGCTGTCTTCAGTAGCCAGTTAACTGCTGGATCTTCTAAAACCAGAGATGGTGTTCTTAAATGCCATCCTCAGGCTGGGTGCAGATGAGTCCAAGGTATGACTTGTTCACCCTAGCAGAGGTTGGGATTCTCTGACAGGCAGTGAAGGATACCACAAAGCATGTCTGGATCAGTCCTTCCAAATATAGGCACAGCTTTCACTTCTGATACCTTGGATAGCTGCTTTTATATTATCAATTTTTCCCTTAGCTCACTGACTTTCTGTTGGGGAAATGTGACATCAAAACTTTGAAGTTTCTGGACTAGAAAATGGAGAGCACTCCCAACATCTATTTTCTTTGTCAAATCATCTTGAAATGCAACTTCTGCTTTTAGTGCATTAGATATTAAAGACACTGGATCCCATTGTGAACTCTGTCTTTTCCTCTTTTGAATGGGCCAACCACCTGGAGACCTTTCAGTAGGACAAAGTTTGACCTTATTCATGTCCTTTAGAACATCCAACATCTTTGGAACAACATTAACCCCCCAGCTTTTTGGATGATGGCTATCATTCATCTTGTTTACACCTGAGTGCTGCTTTTTAAATTTTCAGTTACCAGGTTATCTATGCTGTGTATATTAGTAGAGCTAGGTTGCATGGGGGAAAAATCATGGAGGCTGGAGAGAAAATTGAGAAAGAAGATGTGGTGCTGAGGAGAAGAAGAAAATATCAAACTTGGAAAATGATCTGCTCACTGGTGATGACAGCATTTCTTTGATGCTGGGTTCCTCTCTGCAATCTTAGACTCATCCTCAAAGGCAGCTGTCTTTTAAATTGTAGGTTTTCTGTTAGTTCATTTTTCACTGGTTTGTTCTGAGAGCAGATGATGATGGATCCCAAATTAGTTTTGAAGGATGGAAAAAGTCCATTTTCCCTGCCTCCTCCTTTTCCATATAGTATGTGGAAATCTGAAATAGCGGCTTCTTCATCATTTGCCACACACAAGAAAGACATCAGCAAAAGATGGGACCATAGGTTCATAAACACCACACTCCTTAGAGCTCAAGTGTGAGATCAGCTCAAAATTAGGTTTTTGACAAGGTTCTAAACTTTAGAATCTAAAGGAAGCATTCTCCCAATAATATGAATGACACTCCAAGCCCACACTTTTTTCCCAAATCAGCAAAGTTGGTCTATGGAAACACCAAAATATGCCATCATGTTTCTTAATTCAGTCAGTATGAGAGACATTGGTTTATTAAGTTCAAGGAAACATTGTTCGTTGTACCTTCCTACCGTACTGCACAGCACTAGGTGGACCCCGTCCACAGAAGTGCATGCAGACTCTGAGGGACTGGATGCATCTCTCCCCAGAGCCAGCGCACGGCTTACTCCTCTCAAAAGTGTTTTTTAGAGGCCTTGAATTGCATTATTAATTTCTCATCTTTGTCATAACTACTTTCCCAAAAGCACAGAATAAGAAAAGTCATTAAAATTTGTTTTTAAAGTTTTTTTTTTTTAAACAAATTCTCTCACACAATCCATCCCAACCGCAGTTTCACCTCCCTACACTCCTCCTAGCACTCCTCCCACCTCCCCTCTCTCCCAGGTCCACTCCCACTTTATTTCCTCTTCAGAAAAAAGCAGGCCTCCTAGAGAAAAAAAACCAAACAGACAAAACAAGACATGATAAGACAAGGCCTCATATTAAGGTTGTATAAGACAACTCAATAAGAGGAAAAGAGTCAGAGATACACGTGCTCCCACTGTTAGGAGTTCCACAAAATCCCCAAGGAAACAACCATAACATATATAGGACCTGGTGCAGACCTACTCAAGCCCTGTGCTTGCTGTTTCAGTGTCTGGGAGCCCATGGGAGCCCTGGTTAGTTGATTCTATGGGCCATATTCTCCTGGTGTCCTCCATCCCCTCTGGCTCCTACACACAACCAGACATTATGCAGATAGTCTAGATTGGAGGTCTCCGTTGGATCCCTCCTCTAGAAGATCATGTAATCCCATGGAAGATAGGAAGGAAAGACTGTAAGAGCCATTAAAATTTTTATATCAAACATGTATTAACAACTTTTCTAAAATATGTCTGAGATCTCTTGAAAGAAAATACAAATGTATGGGTATTTTTTTGTTTTTGAGATCTCTCTCTCTCTCTCTCTCTATATATATATATGCATATATATGTATTATATTATACATACAAATATATATACATATATATAATCTCCCCACTTTAGATCTTACCTCTAATTGGAAAAGGTGTGGGTATCTATCAAAGTTTTACATTTATTTTGTTTGTTTATTTATGTTTGTGTTAATGCATGTGTGCAACCACAGGTCAGTCTTGACTACAGGTCAATCTTGGGTGTTTTTCCCTGTTTTTTTAAGGCAGAGTTTCTCAGTGGAACCTCAGATTCATTGACTAGGCTAGGCTGACTATGTGGCTGTCCAGGGAGCTCAGGAACCCCACCTATCTTCACCTCTCCAGTGCTGGGATACAAGCATCTGCCAATGTGCTGAGCATTTTGCATGTGTCCTGGGGAACAAACTCAAATCCTTAATGCATGCATACCAAGCACTTAACCGACTGTGCTATCTCTCTAGTCCCCCAAACTCCAGTTTTTAATTCTACCCTCTCTTACTTCATTTCTTTCATGTAGTTTGGCTAGACCATTAGTGGTAGCAGGGCGTAAGCAGATTTAAGACTGTGGTAGCTGGAAACGTGAGAATCACAGAAAGATGAGTACTAATTGTATTTATTAGTTGTTGTTTGAATCTATGGAAAACCAGAAACGTTTAAATGTCTGCACATTTCTGATATATATTTAAGGCCATTTAATGTAACACTTTCCATATTTATAACAATATGTGTGGAATCTATTGTTAATATATGCTATTGAAAATACCATATCGGGACAAATACATATTGAATCATAAATTTGGTGAAATTACAGTTTATTTAAAACTGGCTACTTAAAATATTGTATTTCAAGCTTGGATTTTTGTTTCTTTTGAAATAGAATTTCATTCTGTGTCTTAGGCCTCCAATTCATGGTCCTCCCATCTCAGCCTTCTGCATGCTAGGTTTGCAGAAATGACAAAACATGGCTATTACACCAATCTTTTTATAGTATCCTGATAGTCTTGTCATTGGGCTGAAACAAGATGATTGGGACTACAGCCTGGCTACATAGAAAGATCTTGTTTCATTAAAAAAAAAATGGAGACAGGGATATTGGTATTTTATGTTGTATGTTAACCCCAATTAAAAACACCATTTGCAGAATATATAAAGTAGAATGAAAAATAGCAGGCTGTTATGAAATATGTGATTCACTAAGTGTATTACAAAGTAGATTAAGTTAGGAGACTAATTTTTGAGTTTCTTTATCTAATTATTTATGCAAAAAGAAACTTTTTCTTTCAGACAGGGTGTCCAGTAATCCAGCCTTTAAATGGATAAGTGGGTAGTTAAGGATGATCTCAAACTTCTGATCTCCTTCTTCCACCTCCCAGGTGCTGTATTAGCACACCTGGCAGTGGTTCAGTTCAGTGCTGATTACTGAACCCAGGATTTCACAAATACTAGGCAAATGCTCTACCATTTGAACTACATCCCCAGCCCCAGAAACACCTATTTACAATAAGATTATGGCTTCCAGTTCTGGCACTTTGCAAATTTGTTAAGGCCAGAACCACTGTCATATATTGCTGTGTGGAGTGAAAAAAAAAAAGTGCTTTGAATACATAACTGAACTAACAAGAAAATAGGGCCTGAGATCTGAAAATGAAGATGAGTAAGAAACTGACTGTGAACTAACATTGAAAGGAGCTGCCAATCTCAGTGTTTAAGGGTTTGGACTTGTGAAAGACACGCATGAGTCTAGGGCTCCCATATGAAGCCAAGATTCTGAGGCCAGATATGTGGCTTGGCACAACATAGACTATTTCTAGTATGCCCACGTACATGGTAAGTTTAGATCTCAGCACTGGAAAACAACAAAATAAACCCCCAAGTTAAAATTTCCTCCTATAATTTATCTCAAGTAAAGAGCAGAAGGGATATCTTATTAGGAGACAGAGCTCAAAAAAAAAAAAAAAAAGTCAGACTACTCCTGGCCCCATATGAAGGTACATAGGGGTACAATGTGGGTGGTGAGGTAGAGGAAGGAGGAAAGGGGGGAAGGAAGAAAGAACATGTGACGGAGTTAGAGAGCAGACAAGCCTATGAGACACTGGCTTCCTCTAAGCATCAGTGGTCACCTTGCTTCTGAGAAATCTACAGTAAAAGTCACTGAGAAGCCAGGCAGTGGTGGCGCACGCCTTTAATCCCAGCACTTGGGAGGCAGAGGCAGGCGGATCTTTGCGAGTTCGGGGCCAGCCTGGTCTACAAAGTGAGTCCAGGACAGCCAGGGCTATACAGAGAAACCCTGTCTCGAAAAGCCAAAAAAAAAAAAAAAAAGTCACTGAGACCAAAAACATACACGACGTGTTCACAGCACCAGTGTGCAGCATGCAAAAGCAAGAATTTTAAAGAGACATATTCTCAACTGAGGATTCCCATGAGTGGAATGCCACTGAAAATGAACAAATAGCCATAAATGAGAAAATGCAGAGGAAAAACAAACCGTCCATTGGCACAGCACACCAGTACTAGCTCAAGAGTCTTCAACAATAGTGTTATAAAGACATCAAAGAGGGAATGGAAAACATGAGAAAAGAATAGGTAATGTCAGGAGCTTGAGAGGTGTCTCAGAAAGAGTGGCTGCTGCTCTTCCAGATGGATCAACTTTTCAACACCCTGTGTCAGGAGGCTCACAGTGGCTGTAAGTAAGCTTTAGGAGATCCAATATCCTCCTCTGGCCTCCACATATAACCCTCCCCACAATGGCATATACACACATGGACACATACTCATAGATATTCTTGAGTTGTTGAAAAAAGTATAATAATATGCAGTATTAGAGCAAGTGATATGGCTCTATGAATTAAAATGCTTGCTATGAAAGCCTCATGACCTTGATTCCCAGAATCCATCTAAACATGGATGGAAAAGTATAAACTTCGTAAAGTTGTCCTCTGACCTCCCTATGCACAGCGACATGCATACCACTCCCCCAAACACAAAAGAATAGGCAACACCAAACATGTAGAAGCAAAATTTAAAGATCCATTTTCAAATACAAAGATTATGAAATTGTCTAAGAAACAAGAAATACTGCCTTCCCAGTTGAATAATAGCAGTCTCTGCGTACACTCTCTGGGCTCAAACTGTGTGCTATTTTGCCAATGATTTCTGGGTATTAACATGTGTCTTTTTAGTTTCTAAATTTACTGAGCCTTAGAAAATCCAAAGCAAGAATGCCATACGTTAGCTACACTGAATAGCCTCATCAAAATAAACCACCCCGGCACTGGTGTTGATCCTGTTAGATTAAGACAAATTAAAAATCTAATACATAGTTTTGCTGTTGGGTCCTTAGTGTCAGAGGGCAGTATAGTATATTGGAATAAGGCTATCGGTTACTAATGCCACAATATTTTATTGTAACAAACCAAATGGGGATGAAACACCCAGCAGGAGCCCATAAATCTATTAGCTGTGAACTGTCAATGTTCCCTATACCAGGGTAATTTGTTAATTCGGAGTCAAGTCTCTTTTTTTCACTAGACCTTGTAAACTCCTCTCTGAAACATCAATAAACCATCTACTTTGACTTGTTAATCAAATGACTTTATTCAGTCCAAAGCAATTTTTTCCTAATAAAAACAGAGTATTTATCTCCATGGCTATAAAAAAGGAGTGTTTTCAACTGTTCACTTATAGTTAAGAAGCACATTTAGTTTGGATTGATTTCCAATGCCTTGGTCATATCTTGTCACTTTCCATTTCTTATACACAGCATCTCAGTTTAGCCATTTAGGAATGGAAAAACAGCCAAATTCTGGATATGGTACAGGGACAGTACACAAAATCTAAAGAAGAAGTTCAAGAGAGGAAGACAACTCACCAAAAATAACTACAGATACACATTTCCTATTACGATTTATCCCATTTGGAAGTTTCCTGTTACACTAGAGAGTGCTCTTGCTAGCCTAGGTTTCTCCCTCAACCCTGCTTCTAGACGTTTGCCTCTTACTCAGTGTATGGCTGTGCTTTGAGTCACAGGGTAGATAATGTTTATCTATAATAGAAACTTTTTATCCACTCTCCAGCTTTATTATATTGGTGTAAAGTCAGTCTATGAGCTGGGATCATAGAATGTGAAGCTCTGCAAGGCCACTTCAGAAAACTGACCCCTTTTCTCCAGCCAACCAAGCTGAGATAAAATGAGTATTTTGAGGTGTCTGTTGGGATAACTGTCCATGCTCTGAATGAGCATCTTGAGGAATCGTCACGCTTCTTGAACCCTCAGTCCTTGGAGCTTACCACCAGCTGGCAAATGGAGCACAACCTCTGACCTTTGATCTTGAATCAGCTCCCTTGGACTGTTAGAAAAATGATGTCTGGGGAGAGGCCTGGGCATTTGAGTTATTACTGCATTCTGCTTCCTAAAAAAAAAAAAAGAGAGAGAGAAAAGGCATAGGTATCCTTAATGAGCAGAGGCCTCAGATGTAGCACAAACCATAGTGCATTATGGGAATTGTTTCTCAGAAGCACAGCTTCCTTTCCCACTGCAAATGTATGAACAAAGGAAGAACTAGGCAGCTAATGAAAAATGTACTGTTTAAGTGTCCAAAGTGTTTTACAGAATTGTTTTGATTCCTTTTATTCATATATAACTTGGTGGGCTCCCACTTGGATTTTGTTTTAGTGTTTTAGATGGCATGACAGAAGGAAGTCCAAATAACACTGTTCCTCTCATGCCCCTTTATCTTTTCACTCTTACAGAGAAAAGAAAAAACTTTCTAAGCCCTTATGTCAAATCTTAATTTTTTTTAGTATTAAAAAACAAAACAATAACAATGACAACAAAAAACCATGAGAGGGCTCAGCATGGTGGTGCATACCTTTAATCCCAGCACTCGGGAGGCAGAGGCAGACAGATCTCTGTGAGTTCAAGGCCAGCCTGGTCAACAAAGTGAGTCCAGGACATCCAGAGTCATTATACAGAGAAACCGTGTCTTTAAAAACCAAAACAAATAAGCAAACAAACAAAACATGAGAAGATTTGAGATGTCTAAGATTTATGGCTGGAGCCATGGATTTCTAACAAACCAAGTTTTCCCCAAATTTTTACTTTCATTAATTTTAACATTATTTTGGATGAAGCCTTGACGCTTGAAGTGCTCATGCAGTGCTAGCACTTGGGAAATGAAGGGAGGTAGGAGATCATCCTTGGCTGTATGTTTGAGAACAGCCTGGGTTACGTGAGGCGCTCTCTCTCTCTCTCTCTCTCTCTCTCTCACCCACCCACCCACACACACACACACACACACACGTATGTATCCAGTACATAAACATTAACTGCCCATACAAATCTTGTCAAATTACTCTTCTTCACTTAGCAAATAATAATGATTTTGTTTTTTTATATTTTTATTTGAGAGCCTAGCCTTTAACAGCTTAGCCATCTCTCCCACCCATGATTTTGTTTCTTGAACCCTATCCTTTACATTGGCATTATGTCTCCCTATGTAACTTAAAACATGACAAGCAGAGAATGATTGCCAGTCAGAGTATTTGCTAATGAGTTTGGCATAGTGTCCATGCTTTGTGTTATCTTCATCAAGAAAAGTAGAGCTTATTCCTGGAAATCTTGGTGGAAATAATGGTTATGTAGAAATAAAGAAATGGAGCCTTTATGAGAGGAAACACAGGCAGATTTCCTTAGTTGATGTTGGTAATTGAGAGATGAGCAAGAGCTATGAGGATATTGGCAAGTGGAACAGAATTATTTCCATGACTTAAAACATGTTGTGGAAGTAACCATGATTTTAAGCGACACTTTCACTTTCAAACTCAGTAGTGTAGGTAGCCACTGCTGAGTTCATTTCCAAACCAAATAATAGTTTAGGGAGAGAAATCACAGCATGATCCAGTTATAGCTGTAACTCAAAGCCAGATACCCAGTTCATGCTAAAGTGCAATATTGTTTTGACCCAAGTAATGGGACTGACAATCAGTGTGGTTCCCCAGAGGCTTACTTAGTTGGTTTTGTTTTAAGCTGTCTGATTAGCCATGCTGCTCTGTGTTTTTCTGAGATAACAAACAGTTTGATTTTTGTGGGGTTTTGCTGCTGTTGTTGTTTTGTCTGTGTGAAATGTTTCATGGAAAGTTTTAGAAATCAGGTTATAGAGCAGAAACAAAAAAGAAAGAGAACACTACTTTGAAGAGACAGACTAAGCACCTGACTAAAAATCTTAGGAGGATGAAAGTCACCTTCTTGCCAGAGATAAAGTTTCTGAATGAAGAGCAGAGTTCTGGGACTTGCCGTGCTTAGAGAGGGTTAAAGGATCAAGGACTACACAAACATTTATGAAAATGGCCAAGCAATAGAAAGAGACAAATGATAGGTCAGTGAAAGCTGATTAAAATGTTCCTACCAGCACATGAAAGAACACAATTGGAGATGCATGTGTGTGTATGTAGCTATGTGTGTAGGTGAAAGTATGTAAGGGTGTGTGAGTGTATGCATATAGCTGTGTATATAGATCTGTGTGTGTTCATATAGGTATGTGTCTGTGTGTATTTTTACAGAAAACACTATATACAATATGGTGTTGCCTTTTTGAAATCATATTCAAGGAAATAACCAATATTTTCATGTGTTGCTGGTCTAGCTTAGAGGCAGAGTACTTGTCTGACATGTACAAGGCCCTGGGGATTAATTTTTAGCATCATTTTGTATATACAAACATACTTAGCCTTATTAAGGAATTAAGAGTAACTAATGCCTCAGCTGAAGTTAATAAAAACTATTATGTATGCCTTTGCTAAAGTAAAACTAAGTACAAATGTCTACAAAGCTTTAACTCACAAAGAGCAATAAAAGCGAGTTATATAAAAGAATACATTTATCCTTATTTTTTTCAACTTGAAATTTTTGTTTCAATGAGAAATTTTAATTTTAATAGGAAATGTAGCTAAGAGCATGATTAAGTTTAAATATATCTTGTAATGATTATCCTTATCATCTATCTTTACCTTAAAATTCTTTGATCTCATAAATCATGGAATAAGAATGGCATGTTAGTAGAAAAAACGGTAAAATGGTTTCTGTTGTTGAAGTTTCCCATTATGACCTATTATCTTATTAATGAGATGAAATTTCCTTCATTTGTCTTTTTTCATTGGAGTTTTTACATTTATAGATGTATGTCTCTTATTTAAAGCTAGTAGTTTATGTTTAAGTAAAAGTCTAGATATGGGTATGAAAGATGTACAGTATGTCTGTCCAGCCACTTAAAAAAGACTGTGGTGCGAATGCAGAATCTTATCCTACTCTGTCATTCCTTGACTGAATTACATTTTAAAGATGCAGGTTATACCAGGCAATTTCCTTTAAAGAGCAGAGATTTCCATTAATTCATCTATAAAGTGGTAGTTTATTTATAATTAGTCAAGCATCATTATAAATGAAAGTACCTTTGTAACAAAATTAAGATTATATTTGGCCACATTGGTATTGATCTTTGTATATTGATACAAAATTAAGGGTAACGCTTCTTAAAGGTATTGTTCGTAGTAATACTTAAAAAATGAAATGTCAAGTTTTGACCTCTTGCTACCAACCGGCATAAACTGTTTAGGATAATTAAGAAACGGAAACTAATAGTCATGAAAACGTGTCATTTTGTTAGTTACTATGACAGTCTATCACAGTTATTTTCTAAGCTACTCAGAAATCAAGTTGCTAAGAGACAAGCAATATTTGCTTATCTAAATATAAGAGATAGATAGGGCATCTTTAAAAACCTCAAGAGATCTGCAGAATATGGCATTCAAAGATGTTTTCTTAACTTAAGATGTTTTGATATTGAGACATGTCAGCTCCTGACAGCACCCCCTATTCTACTCCAAGTAGAAGATGAGCATTGAAGAATCTCCAGTGGGAGATGATTGAATTGGTGGTAAGCCTTTCTCTTGGCAAGAAAAACCCCTTGCTTCAACTGTAGACAGACTTCTGTTCAAAAAGGACAAAACTTGGAAGCAGATAAGTCGACAGCCTTGCTCTGCCAAGACAAAATGACATTCTTGAATGACTATTAGTTTGCATTTCTTAATTATCCTAAACAGTTTATGACAGTTGCTAACAAAAATCCAAAACTTCACATTTCATTTTTAAGGGTTACCTAAGTACAATACCTTAAAAAAGAGTTAACCTTAATTTTGTATCAATATACAAAGATCAATACCAATTTAGCCAAATATAATCTTAATTTTGTATCAATATACAAAGATATAAGAGCATATTCAATAATCTGTCCTTTTTTCTTTATCATTCCTATATTATCTCTATATCTCATTTTTCTTAAGTCTTTTCACCCCTACATAGGAGATAAAGAAGGATACAGAAAAGAAAAAGAGAGAAGTCCCTGAGTCTAACCTCCAAAACCTATTTAACAAGACCATTTAACACCTTGTAATCTCTCCCACTAAATAACAACAAGTATCTATAACCCATTAAATGACCAAAGCGGGGGGGAAATCACCCACCCCACCTTCTGGAGATGGGATGTCACTCTCTTCTTTTTTAATCTCAGTTAAAAGATAATACTTTTGGGAAAGGCTTGAGGCGAGCCAAGATGGCGGCGACCTACACTGACGCATTTTGAACACGGGGAAAAAAGAGCCATAAAAAACACAGAGTTATTGGGCACTGTGCAAAAACCGGAGGAGCTAGACCCCCCACCCCACCCCGGGAACACTCACAGCTCCCAAGGGACTGTTAAAAGTCCCAGGGCAAGGCTCTCCCCATCTCTCACAGCCACTAAACCCGGGATTCGGGAACTCCCATTTGGAGAGGCGCCTGGTAAGATCGATCCCAATTTACAGCAGTCAGAATCAGGGTCCACTTGGCCATAGATCACTGGCCTATTGGGCTCCCCACACATCAGGTTGAACTTATACCCACTTAAAAAACTTTGCGAGATAGTGGAAGGCTTAGCAAGGAACAAACAGGGGGCTCAGCAGGTGGTCCGCAGCCGCTCGTGAAGCGGAGGGCGGGAGGTTCCAAGAGAGCGCGGGAAGCTGGGAACACAAAGGCGGGCGGGAGGGGTTGAATCCTGCACACTCACGGTAGCGCAGCTGGGGAGTGAGCACGGCTGGCAGGGCCAAATCCCCGCGAGTCCACGTCAGGACATCTGGGGAGAGAGACAGGCGTGGGCGGGGCCAGGGATCCATGCACCCACGGCTGAGCTGCTGGGACGAGAGGTCCACTCAGGCAGCCGGAGGATCCGGGGCTTGGGGTACCCACGGGACCCGTGGCGGCGCAGACAGGAAGGGAATCAGGCACAGAGTCCAGCCCTGTGGCGAGAAGCCTAGAGAGAAACCAGAAATCGGGTCCATAGCTGTATCCTGGAAAATCCAGACATATTAGGTGTGGAGCCAGATCCTGTCAGCCTCCGTGACGATAAACAAAGCCCACAGAATCTGTGCCTGGGCAAACAGGCCCATACTATCAGAACCATTACAGGCTGATAACTCAGAGTGCAACATAGGGAAATCTGAATTGGGAGAAGTGAAACAATCCTGGTCCATTACTCACAACCTGGGAATAGGCTGCACCAGCTCACAGTGCCTCAGGCGATTAAAACCACAGTGACCTTGAAATCCCCCTGTAAGCAACGAAAGATAGTCAAGTAACTCGTCCCCTGCACCAAATCATCCACTGTGGTTCCAAGCACAGAAAACAGACAGCTAAATGCATCCAATGGCGAAAGGTCAAAAAAAAAAATAGAAATCAAGGAATTATGACTCCAGCAAAGCAGAATCATCCTAGCTCATCCAATTCGGATGACCACACACCAACAGAAACACATGAAAACAAGGACAATTTTGCATTATGGAAAGTGATAGAGTCCCTGCAAGAAGAACTTAAATCTATGAAGGAATTCAAAGAAGCCACAATTCTACAAATCAAAACAAGGAACAACACCATTAAAGAGCTCCAAGCCAAGGTGATAGAGCTTGAACAGGAAAAGGAAAAAGCCATGAAAGATTTTCATACAAAAACAAACAAGCTGGAGAAGGAAATGTACAAAACGAACAAAACCATACAAGACATGAAAATAGAAATAGAAACAATAAAGAAAACACAGTCAGAGTTAAAAGAGGAAGTGGAGAACCAAGGGAAGAGAACAGGAACTACGGATGTGAGTAACAACAATAGGATGCAAGAGATGGAAGACAGGATCTCAGGCATGGAAGATTCAGTGGAAGAAATCAGTACAACATCCAAAGAAAATGAGAAGGCTAAAAAATCTCTCACCCACAACATCCAAGAAATCAAGCACTCAATGAAAAGACGGAACATAAGAATTATAAGTATAGAGGAAAGAGAAGACTCCCGACTCCAAGGTCCAGGAAATATCTTCAACAAAATCATAGAGGAAAACTTCCCAAACCTGAAGAAAGAGATGCCAATAAAAATCCAACAGGCTTACAGAACACCAAACAGATTAGACCAGAAAAGAAACTCCTCTCGCCACATAATAATTGACACTCCAAATGTACAGAACAAAGAAAGAATATTAAAAGCTGTAAGAGAAAAAGGTCAAGTCACATACAATGGCAGACCCATCAGAATTACACCTGACTTCTCCCCAGAAACGTTAAAAGCTAGAAGGGCCTGGTCAGATATACTACAAGTCCTGAGAGAACATAGGTGCCCAGCCAGACTACTTTACCCACCAAAACTATCTATCAACATAGATGGAGAAAACAAGATATTCCATGACAAAATCAAATTTAAACAATATCTACCCACAAACCCAGCCCTACAGAAAATCCTAGAAGGAAAATCCCAACCCAGAGAAGAAAACTCCACCCAAGAAAACAAAGGGAATAGAAAACCCCTCCGCAACTAAACCAAAAGAGGCACAGGACCACCACCTATACCAAACTAATGGGAAATAACAACCCCAGGTCACTAATATCCATCAACATCAATGGACTCAACTCCCCAATAAAAAGACATAGGTTTACAGAGTGGATCCGCAAGCAAGACCCTTCCTTATGCTGTATACAAGAGACACATCTAACTACGGAAGATAGACATTACCTCAGAGTAAAGGGCTGGGAAAAGGTTTTCCAAGCAAATGGACGCAGGAAGCAAGCTGGAGTAGCCATCCTAATATCAAACAAAACAGACTTCCAACTGAAGTTAATGAAGAAAGACAAAGAAGGGCACTATACTCATTAAAGGGAATATTCATCAAGAGGAAATTTCAATACTGAACATCTATGCCCCAAATACAAAGGCACCTACTTTCGTAAAAGAAACACTTCTAAAACTTGAAGCGCACGTCGATCACAACACATTAGTAGTGGGAGACTTCAACACCCCACTCACAGCAAAGGACAGATCATCAAGACAGAAGACAAACAGAGAAATATTGAGTCTAACAGAGATCATGAAACAAATGGACCTAACAGATATCTACAGAACGTTTCACCCAAACACAAAGGAATACACCTTTTTCTCAGCACCCCACGGAACGTTCTCCAAAATCGACCACATAATTGGTCACAAGGATAGTCTCAATAGATACAAGAAAATTGAAATAACACCTTGTATCTTATCAGACCACCACGGAATAAAGCTGGTCTTCAACAGCAAAAGAATCAACAGAAAGCCTACACACACATAGAAATTGAACAGCTCCTTACTGGATGACCACTGGGTCAGGGAAGAAATAAAGAAGAAAATCAAAGACTTCTTAAAATCCAACGACAATGAAGACACAACATACCCAAACCTATGGGATACATTGAAAGCTGTGCTACGAGGAAAGTTCATAGCACTAAGTGCTTTCAAAAAGAAAATTGTGACAGTTCATATTAGTGAACTAACAGCTAAGCTGGGTGAATTGGAAAAAAAAAGAAACACTCCCAAGAAGAACAGAAGACAGGAAATCATCAAGCTTAGAGCTGAAATCAACAACTTAGAATCAAAAAGAACTATACAAAGAATCAATGAAACCAAGAGTTGGTTCTTTGAGAAAATCAACAAAATAGACAGACCCCTAGCCAAATTAACTAAAAGGCAAAGGGAAAGAACACAAATCAACAAAATCAGAAATGAAAAGGGAGAAATAACAACAGACATTGAGGAGATCCAGAAAATATTCGGGCATTACTTTAAAAATCTATATTCCACTAAATTTGAAAACCTAAGCGAAATGGACAATTTCCTCGATAAATTCCACCTACCAAAACTAAATCAAAATCAGATTAACAGCTTAAACAGCCCAATAACACCTAAGGAAATAGAAACAGTCATTAATAATCTCCCAACCAAAAAAAGCCCAGGGCCAGATGGCTTTAGCACGGAATTCTACCGGACCTTCAAAGAGGAACTAACACCATTACTTTTCAAACTCTTCCACCACATAGAAACAGAAAGATCACTGCCAAACTCATTCTATGAGGCCACTGTCATTCTGATTCCTAAACCACACAAAGACCCAACAAAGAAAGAGAACTTCAGACCAATCTCCCTCATGAACATAGATGCAAAATACTTAACAAAATACTAGCAAACCGAATTCAAGAACACATCAAAAGTATCATATATCATGATCAAGTGGGCTTCATCCCTGGAATGCAGGGATGGTTCAATATACGAAAGTCTATCAATGTAATTCACCACATAAACAAGATGAAAGAAAATAAACCACATGATTCTCTCGCTAGATGCAGAAAAAGCATTTGACAAAATCCAACACCCCTTCATGCTAAAAGTTCTGGAGAGAACGGGCATACAAGGACCATACCTAGAAATAACAAAGGCAATATACAGCAAGCCAGTGGCCAACATCAAATTAAATGGAGAGAAGCTTGAAGCATTTCCTCTAAACTCAGGGACAAGACAAGGATGTCCACTTTCACCATATCTCTTCAATATAGTACTTGAAGTCCTTGCTAGAGCAATAAGACAACTAAAGGAGATCAAAGGGATAAAAATTGGAAATGAAGAAGTCAAATTATCCCTATTCGCAGATGATATGTTAGTATACATAAGCGACCCCAAAAACTCCACCAAAGAACTCTTACAGCTGATAAACAACTTCAGCAAGGTGGCTGGATACAAAATTTACTCAAAAAATTCAGAAGCCCTTCTTTATACAACAAACAAATATACCGAGAAAGAAATAAGGGAAACAACCCCCTTCACAATAGCCACAAACAACATAAAATACCTGGGGGTAACTCTAACCAAGCATGTAAAGGACCTACATAACAAGAACTTCAAGCCCCTGAAGAAAGAAATGGAAGAGGCCTTTAGAAGATGGAAAGATCTCCCATGCTCATGGATAGGTAAGATCAACATAATAAAAATGGCTATCCTACCAAAAGCAATATATAGATTTAATGCAATTCCTATCAAAATGCCAACACAATTCTTTATAGACCTGGAAAAAGCTATTCTCAACTTCATGTAGAACAACAAAAAGCCCAGAATAGCTAAATCAATCCTGTACAATGAAAAAACATCTGGAGGTATCACCATCCCAGATTTCAAGCTGTACTACAGAGCAACAGTAATAAAAACAGCATGGTACTGGTATAGAAACAGACCAGTGGATCAATGGAATCGAATTGAAGACCCAAACATGGATCCACACACCTATGGCCAACTAATCTTTGACAAAGAAGCCAAAAACGCACAATGGAAGAAGGACAGCATCTTCAACAAATGGTGCTGGTCCAACTGGATGTCCACTTGCAAAAGAATGAAATTAGACCCATACCTATCACCTTGTACAAAACTTAATTCCAAGTGGATCAAAGACCTTAACATAAGGCCAGCCACACTAAAGATACTAGAAGAAAAAGTAGGAGAAACCCTCGAACTCATTGGCACAGGTGACAACTTCCTGAACAGAACACCAACAGCTCAGGACCTGAGATCAATAATCAATAAATGGGACCTCATGAAACTGAAAAGCTTCTGTAAAGCAAAGGACACTGTCATTCGAACAAAACGGCAACCAACAGACTGGGAGAAAATCTTCACCAACCCCACATCTGATAGAGGGCTATTATCTAAAACCTACAAAGAACTCAAGAAACTAAATGCCAAGAAACCAAATAATCCAATCAAAAAATGGGAGATGGAGCTAAATAGAGAATTCACAAAGGAGGAATCCCTAAGAGCTGAGAGACACCTGAAGAAATGTTCAACATCCTTAATCATCAGAGAAATGCAACTCAAGAAGACCCTGAGATTCCACCTAACACCTGTTAGAATGGCTAAGATAAAGAGCTCAAATGATAGCGCTTGCTGGCGAGGGTGTAGAGAAAGGGGAACCCTACTCCATTGCTGGTGGGAGTGCAGGCTTGTGCAACCACTATGGAGGTCTGTCTGGCGATATCTTAGAAATCTAGAAATAACCTTGCCTCAGGACCCAGCCATACCACTTCTGGGTATACAGCCAAAGGACCTCTCACGGAGACATAGGGAAGTCTCCTCATCTATGTTCATAGCAGCCTTATTTGTAATAGCTAGAAATTGGAAACAACCCAGATGTCCCTCAACTGAAGAATGGATTAAAAAATTGTGGTACATCTATACAATGGAATATTACTCAGCTATCAGAAACAATGAAATCATGCAATTTGCAACCAAATGGATGGATCTAGAGGAGCTCATCCTGAGTGAGCTAACCCAGTCTCAGAAGGATGCACATGGCATCTATTCACTTATAGTAGGATTTTAACTATATCGTACAGGATATCTGTACTACAACCAACACATCAAAAGGAACAAGGACATAATTTTTTTTTATCTTTTTCTTTTTCCTTCTTTTTTTCTTTTTTCTTTTTCCTTTTCCCTTCTCTTTTTCCTCTCTTTTTTTGTTGATATTCTTTGTTTGTGTGGGTTTGTGTGTTTGTTGGTCTTTTTTTTAGTATTCCCCCAGTAGCAATGAGACACCATTCACTGGCAGTACTGCCTCATAGGCCCCCGGTGAATGAAGAGGCTCTTGGCCCTCATATGACTCCTGATCTGTGGTGAGAGAATGTTAGGCAGGGACACTCCATCCCAGAGGAACAAGACAGAAGGGTCAGGGGGTAGAGCATGGGATGGTGGGGCCGGGAACCGGGAAAAGAGGACAATATGATAACGATGTAAAAAAAAAAAAAAAAAAAAAAAGGCAGGGGGCAGGGCTGAACCACTGTGAATGGAACAAAGGATACAGCCATTCGGCCTGGTTTTGCAGACCTCCAGGTGTAGATAAGACGTGGAGCTAAGGTAAAATACAAGATAATTGTGGTATTGGCCCATGCCTTTGACTTCAGCGGAGATGGTGGGGGGGGAAGCACCGTAGAGTTGGTGGTCTTATGTATTCTGGAGTCATACGGAGCGGAGTGGTGAGGGTGCATACTCTTGGTCCCACCATTCAAGAAGAATACACCCTTGGTCCCAGCTCCCAGCACACTGGAGACAGAAACGGGCAGATCCCGGAGCTCAGGGTCAGCCTGATGCAGGGAAAACTAAATAGAGAAAGACTTCTATCCAGGAGTGGTGGAACACATCTTTGATTCCTTCAGATGGGAAACACAGGTCCCTGATCCCAATAATTAGAGTTCAGAGACACACACATGGGATTTGGAGGGACCTAGGTTTGGAGGCTACTTACAAAAAGCCTTCTCGATGCATGCAGATTGTCCTTTGGGATCTCAAAATATATACACTAGAGCTGGTTTAGCTCCAAGGTGACAGAATGATTTCTTCTTTAACCCGGATTGAAAGATAACGCTTTGTATGTTGTCAGAAGGCCAAATTTGCTTCAGGAGAAGTACTACCTAGCCCCCCCCATTCCCCCCCCCAAAATAAAGAGGGCAATTGTCCTAGGGTTGGGATTGGGGCAGGGCTCTGTTCTTACCATTCCAGGAGAATCGAAGCGTCCATTAGGGGAGCCCGGGGACGGCTGGACAGCGGAATCCTCAGCAGAGAGCAGAATCAGGCACCAAGGAGGACGAGTGACCCAGTTGATTCTGCCTGGCAGACTTCCTCAATAGCTGTCTCCATCGGGGGCCTGCAACCACCACAGCAATCCAATGTCACTGGGACCGCTCAGCTCTAGACAATGCCCCGGCAGGAACCTCAGTGAAGCCTGCAAGATCAGCTTCTGCCTACAAATCCCTTAGGTCATCTAAACAGCTGAGAACAGAAGGACTGAACATAAAAGGAGAGTACTAACATTTTTAATCATTTTTCCCATTTGGGTTCGGTCCCCAAACAGGTCTACTACGACCCAAATCAGCAGGAAGTCACTTTAAGAGAGCGACGTCCCATGCCCAGAGGGTGGGGAGGGTGTTTCTCCGCCCTTCTTTTTGGTTATTTGAAGGATAACTGAAAACTCTGTTATGTAGGGGAAGAGACTACAAGCTGATAAATGGTCCTGTCTTAATGGGTTTTGGAGGTTAGCCCCAGGGAATTCCTACTTTTCCTTTTGTGCATCCTTCTTCCTCTCCTATGTAGGAGTGCATGGGCTTGAGAAAAATGAGATATAGACATAGCACAGGAAGGTCCAAGAAGAAGGGGCAGATTATTGAATATGCCCTTATACCTTTGTATATTGATACAAAATTAGTAGTTTATTTGGCTAAAGTGGTATTGACCATTGTTTATTGTGCAAAAATAAGATTGTATTGGATTACATCGGTATTGATCTTTGTATATTGATACAAAATTAAGATTATAGTTGGCCACAATGGTATTTACCCTTACATATGGACGTAATATTAAGATTATATTGGGCTACATAGGCATTGATCTTGGTATATTGATACATAATTAAGAGTATATTTAACCACAATTGAATAGATCTTTGCATATTGATACAAATTTAAAGGTAACGCTTCCTAATGGTATCATACCTAGAGATACTTAAAAATAAAATGTGAAGTTCTGATCTCTTGATACCAACCGTCTAAAACGGTCTAGGATAGTTAAAACAAACTCCTAGTCATGCAAACATGTCACTTTGTTAGCTACTATGACAGTCTATCACAGATATTCTCTAAACTACCCAGTAATCAAGTTGCTAAGAGACAAGCAACATTTGCTTATCTAAATACAAGAGATGGATAGGGCATCTTCAAAAACCCCAACAGATCTGCAGAATATGGCATTCAAAGATGTTATCTTAAATCAAGATTTTTTTTATATCAAGACATATCAGCGCCTGACAGCACCCCCTATTCTACTCCAAGTAGAAGATAAGCATCGAAGAACCTCCACTGTAAGATGGTTGAATTAGTGGCAAGCCTTTCTCTTGGCATGAAAAAACCCCTTGCACCAACTGCACACAGACTGCTGTCCAAAAAGGACAAAACTTGGTAGCAGGGAAGTCGACAGCCTAACTCTGCCAAGACAGGGTAGGTAAGTCCTTCATAATCCCTGCTCTACAACAAATGTCTGTCAGAGAAACAGGACCCAAAGGCTGAAGATTGATGCTGGAATGTATGGAGAGAAAATGGGAACTGTCCAGGCAGTCATTGGTATGTTCTTTCTTAGTTTTGGAAGCTGCAGGCCCTGCACTTCCTATATAAGCAGATATATTTATCCCTCTCAGGTCTCTGAGGTGGTTGAAGAATAGACAGCTAGAGTCTCATAGTTAAATTTTGAACTGTTTAGGAATCAAGAGGGTGTTATAGATCTAAGAAGATACTCTTAAAAGTGTGTTGCAAGATAGTATGAATGTTGAGTCACATATAGACCTTTAAACTCATGGAGTTGGTTAGATAGTAGAATGTTAAAGTCAGGGGCCAAATATGTATAAACTGGACATTGGGAAGGTATACTGGTTGGGAGATTTTTAATGACTGTTTCTATTTCCTTATGGGTTATAGGGCTTTTTAATCTGTTTATCTGATCTTGATTTAGCTTTGGTAGGTGGAATCTATCAAGAAAATTGTCCATTTCACTTAAGTTTTCAAATTTGGTGGAGTATAGATTTTTAAAGTAGGATCCAAATATTCTCTGGATTTCCTCAATGTCTGTTGTTATTTCTCCCTTTTCATTCCTGCTTTTGTTGATTTCTGTTTTCTCCCTCTGTCTTTTAGTTAATTTGGCTAAGGGTCTGCCTATTTTGTTGATTTTCTTGAAGAACCAACTCTTGGTTTCATTGATTCTTTGTATAGTTCTTTTTGTTTCTAAGTTGTTGATTTCAGTCCTAAGTTTGATGATCTCCTGCCTTCTGCTCCTCTTGGGAGTGTTTGCTTCTTTTTTTTTTTTCCAATTCACCCAGTTTAGCTGTTAATTCGCTAATATGAGCTGTCACAATTTTCTTTTTGAAGGCACTTAGTGCTATGAACTTTCCTCGTAGCACAGCTTTCATTGTGTCCCATAGGTTTGGGTATGTTGTGTCTTCATTTTCGTTGGATTTTAAGAAATCTTTGATTTCCTTCTTTATTTCTTCCCTGACCCAGTGATCCTCTAGTAAAGAGTTGTTCAATTTCCATGTGAGTGTAGACTTTCTGTTGATTCTTTTGCTATTGAAGTCCAGCTTTATTCCATGGTGGTCTGATAAGATACAAGGGGTTATTTCAATTTTCTTGTATCTGTTGAGGCTATCTTTGTGTCCAACTATATGGTCGATTTTGGAGAAGGTTCTGTGAGGTGCTGAGAAGAAGGTGTATTCTTTTGTGTTTGGGTGAAACGTTCTGTAGATATCTGTTAGGTCCATTTGTTTCATGATCTCTGTTAGACTCATTATTTCTCTGTTTGGCTTCTGTCTTGATGATCTGTCCATAGTTGTGAGTGGGGTGTTGAAGTCTCCCACTATTAAAGTGTTTGGATCAATGTGCGATTTAAGTTTTAGAAGTGTTTCTTTTATAAATGTAGGTGCCTTTGTATTTGGGGCATAGATGTTCAATATTGAGATGCCCTCTTGGTGGATATTTCCTTTAATGAGTATGTAATGCCCTTGTCTGTCTTTTTTTATTAACTTCAATTGGAAGTCTATTTTGTTTGATATTAGGGTGGCTACTCCAGCTTGTTTCCTGGGTCCATTTGCTTGGAAAACCTTTTCCCAGCCCTTTACTCTGAGGTAGTGTTTATCTTCAATAGTGAGGTGTGTTTCTTGTATACAGCAAAAAGATGGGTCTTGTTTACGGATCCAGTCTGTAAGTCTGTGTCTTTTTATTGGAGAGTTGAGTCCATTGATGTTGATGGATATTAGTGACCAGGGGTTGTTATTTCCCATTATTTTGGTTTAGCTGGCTGTCTTGTGTTTCTCTTTTGTTTAGTTGCTGTGGAGGTTTCTATTTCCTCTGTTTTCTTGGGTGTAGTTATCTTCTCTGGGTTGGAATTTTCCTTCTAGGATCTTTTGTAGGGCTGGGTTTGTGAGGAGATATTGTTTGAATTTGATTTTGTCATGGAATATCTTGTTTTCTCCTTCTATGTTGATAGAGAGTTTTGCTGGATATAGTAGTCTGATTGGGCACCTATGTTCTCTCAGGGCTTGTAGGACATCTGTCCAGGCCCTTCTAGCTTTTAAAGTTTCTGAGGAGAAGTCAGGTGTGATTCTGATGGGTCTGCCATTTTATGTGACTTTGCCTTTTTCTCTTACAGCTTTTAATATCCTTTCTTTTTTCTCCACATTTGGAGTTTCTATTATTATGTGGCAAGAGGAGTTTCTTTTCTGATCTAATCTGTTTGGTGTTCTGTAAGCCTCTTGGATTTTTACTGGCATCTCTTTCTTTAGGTTTGGGAAGTTTTCTTCTACGATTTTGTTGAAGATATTTCCTGGACCATGGAGTCAGGAGTCTTCTCTTTCCTCTATGCCTATAATTCTTAGGTTCCGTCTTTTCATTGAACACTTGATTTCTTAGATGTTATGGGTGAGAACTTTTTTTTAGCTTTCTCATTTTCTGTGGATGTTGTACTGATTTCTTCCATCGAATCTTCCATGCCTGAGATCCTGTCTTCCATCTCTTGCATTCTATTTTTCATACTCACATCCGTAGTTCCTGTTCTCTTCTCTTGATTCTCCATTTCCTCTTTTAACTCTGACTGTGTTTTCTTTATTGTTTCCATTTCTATTTTCATGTCTTGAATGGTGGTGTTCGTTTTGTACATTTCCTTCTCCAGTTTGCTTATTTTTGTCTGGAGATCTTTCATTGCTTTATCCTTTTCCTGTTCAAGCTGGGTCA
>CAJQZJ010032054.1:1264088-1294837 GCA_907164525.1 Lophiomys imhausi | reverse complement strand
TTTACGGATCCAGTCTGTAAGTCTGTGTCTTTTTATTGGCGAGTTGAGTCCATTGATGTTGATGGATATTAGTGACCAGGGGTTGTTATTTCCCATTATTTTGGTTTAGCTGGCTGTCTTGTGTTTCTCTTTTGTTTAGTTGCTGTGGAGGTTTCTATTTCCTCTGTTTTCTTGGGTGTAGTTATCTTCTCTGGGTTGGAATTTTCCTTCTAGGATCTTTTGTAGGGCTGGGTTTGTGAGGAGATATTGTTTGAATTTGATTTTGTCATGGAATATCTTGTTTTCTCCTTCTATGTTGATAGAGAGTTTTGCTGGATATAGTAGTCTGATTGGGCACCTATGTTCTCTCAGGGCTTGTAGGACATCTGTCCAGGCCCTTCTAGCTTTTAAAGTTTCTGAGGAGAAGTCAGGTGTGATTCTGATGGGTCTGCCATTTTATGTGACTTTGCCTTTTTCTCTTACAGCTTTTAATATCCTTTCTTTTTTCTCCACATTTGGAGTTTCTATTATTATGTGGCAAGAGGAGTTTCTTTTCTGATCTAATCTGTTTGGTGTTCTGTAAGCCTCTTGGATTTTTACTGGCATCTCTTTCTTTAGGTTTGGGAAGTTTTCTTCTACGATTTTGTTGAAGATATTTCCTGGACCATGGAGTCAGGAGTCTTCTCTTTCCTCTATGCCTATAATTCTTAGGTTCCGTCTTTTCATTGAACACTTGATTTCTTAGATGTTATGGGTGAGAACTTTTTTTTAGCTTTCTCATTTTCTGTGGATGTTGTACTGATTTCTTCCATCGAATCTTCCATGCCTGAGATCCTGTCTTCCATCTCTTGCATTCTATTTTTCATACTCACATCCGTAGTTCCTGTTCTCTTCTCTTGATTCTCCATTTCCTCTTTTAACTCTGACTGTGTTTTCTTTATTGTTTCCATTTCTATTTTCATGTCTTGAATGGTGGTGTTCGTTTTGTACATTTCCTTCTCCAGTTTGCTTATTTTTGTCTGGAGATCTTTCATTGCTTTATCCTTTTCCTGTTCAAGCTGGGTCACCTTGGCTTGGATCTCTTTTTTTTTTTTTTTTTTTTTTTTTTTAAAGATTTATTTATTTATTTTATGTATGGGTGCTTTATCTGTATGAACATCTGTAACCAGAAAAGGGCATCAGATCATGTTGTGGATGGTTGTGAGCCACCATGTGGTTGCTGGGATTTGAACTCAGGACCTTTGGAAGAACAGCCAGTGCTCTTAACCGCTGAGCCATCTCTCCAGCCCTGGCTTGGAGCTCTTTAATGATGTTATTCATTGTTTTGACTTGTAAGATTGTGGCTTCTTTGAATTCCTTCATAGTTTTAAGTTCTTCTTGAAGGGACTTTATCACTTTCCATACTGTAGAATTGTCATCATTTTCATGTGTTTCAGTTGTGGTGAGGTGGTTCGGGCTGGACGGAATCGCGTTGCTTTCTTTTGTTGGAGACATTTCGCTCTGTTTTTTTTTTTTTTTTTTTGGTCTGGGGCCTCTGGCCATGTGGAATTTGCTGTCTTCTGGACTTGGGTCCAAAGGGGGCACTGTGGTGTAGGATTCGAGTTGCCTTACTCCACCCCTATAAGGTGAGTCATTCAGTCCCGCCTCCCAGGTTGGGACCTAATTAATTCAGGTGGTGGAGCTGTTTACAAGTAAGCTCTGATTCCCCGCCGGAAGGGCCTGTACTAGTACATAAGACCGATATACGACCGTTTCAAATATCTTGCAGTTTGCCCAGGGTTGGTTCCTGTATCGGGTAAGTTTGCAGTTCAGCTACAGTAGCCTTGCTGCTCCGGCAGCTTGGAAACTGGCCAGTGACGTCACAGACTGCCATCTGTGGTCTGAAGGCACTTTGCAGGGGATCTCCCGCTCACTTCCTAGGGTCGCAACCTTTCGCTAGATAGTTGGATCGTCTGTGTGAGACCTGGGAGTGCCCAGCATGGTGGGGATTATCTCTGCGTGATTTCTGAATCTGCCGGCTGGGTATTAGGTTGGAACTTACCGCGGGTCTCTCCTTTTGGGGGGATGGGTTATCCCGATTCCTGGGTCCAGAGGCTTCCTAGCGTGTCCGAGATTTGGAAGGGGCGTCCTGCCCAGGCATCTTCCGTGGTCCCTGTGTAGCTGGGTGAGATTTAGAAGGGGTCGTGCCCTTTGTACAGCGTCCTGGAACACTTGCCGCCTTGTGATTGTTGATCCCGAAATCAAAATATGTCTGCGCCGGCCTCCGCCATCTTGGATCCCCGGTACTTGTTTTCTTACTATTGATTTCCTTATATAGTCTAACTATTACCCATTATAAGACACATGGTTGATTGTCTTTTTGTCTTTTGTTGTACAGAAGCTTTTTGCTTTGATATTGTCTCACTTGTTTACTGTCTGTGCGTTAGACTTTCTGCTGCTGTGATAAACACTCAAGAGAATCAACTTAATGGAGGAAAGGCTTATTTCAGATTATGATTTCAGAGGGCTCAACCCATGATTACTTAGACCCATTGTTGTGATCTGGAGGTAAGGTAGAAACACAATGGTAGCAGAAGAGTGGGACTCCTGAGATTGTTCCCAAATGATTGTTCATTTCATAATGGGCAGGATACAGAAAGAGAAAGTGCAGGTCTTTTCTGGGGTACATCTCCAGTGACCTATTTTCTTTAACTGGGCCGTAGCTCCTACCTTATTTCACCTCCCAATAGTGCAGCATTATTGTAAGTTCATCTGGAATTGATCCATTCATCAGGCCAGGCTACTCTTGATCTAATCAGGCCCAGACCATCAGCTGCCAACTGGACCCTAATTGTTGGTCTGTGCCTGGGATTGAGCCCAAAAAAAACCTTTTTCCTCACCATCATTGAGAAATATTTCCCCCTATTTTTCCTATCATAGTCTATAGTTTAAGGTTTTGTATTTTTCAGTATTTTTGCGTTCAATATAATTGTATCATATATATATATATATATATATCATGAAGTGAGCATGTTGTATTTATATATTTAGGAATACACACATATACGTGTGTGCATTGCACACATAACTACAATTAAAAAGTGATTATGAATTTGACAGAGAGTCGGGGGATACAAGGGAAGGTTTGGAGAGAGGAAAGAGATGGGGAAATCATGCAATTATATTATAATTATTTTAGGTTTTATGGTTGTCTGGCATGCATGAGTTTACCCCAGCACCACAAAAAAAGAACTAATAATTAGTGCCTTTTGAGCTAATTTTTACATATAGCATGAGAAAATGATCCATTTTATTTTATTTTATTTTATTTTATTTTAAATGATCCATTTTAACTATTGTGCATGTGGACATCTAGGCTCCCAGCACCTTTCATTGATGAGATAGTCATTTTTTCCATTGTATGTGTAGCTCTGGGCTTTTTCTCCTGTTCCATTAGTCAATGCATCTGTTTTTATATTTTTGGTTGTGAGCCTAGCCTTTAATGGCTGAGCCATCTCTCCAGCCCTGCATCTGTTTTTATAACAGGATTATATATTCAGGTTATTGTGGCTTTGATTTTTTTACTCACAGCTGCTTTGGCTATTGAGGCCTTTTGTGGCTTCATATGAATTTTAGGAATCTCTGTTTCTATGAAATATGACACTGGAATTTTGATGAAGATTACATTGAATGTAGATATAACTTCAGATAACATGGATATATTATCTAAATTAATTCAAGTCTAATGACACAAGATGTATTTCCATTTACCTATGCCATTTCTAGTTCCTTTCACTGTTGTTTTGATCATATAGAGGTTTCACCTCCTTGGTAAAATTTATAATTTTTGTTGGTGGTGTTATAAATGGTAGAGATTTCTTAATTTCTTTTTCTGATAGTTCCCATTGTTAGTATAAAGAACTACTACTGATTTTTATGTATCAGTTTTTAATCAAAATTTTTTAACTGAATTAATTTGTCAGTTCTAATAATTTTAGCTAGAGACTTCAGGAATTTATATATGTAGAACCAGTCATATCTAAACAATTTCACTTTATCCCTTCCTTTCAGATAACTTTTGTTTTCCTTTTTCCTGTGTAACTTATTTTATTTTTGGCTTGGACTCCCTGGGGTTTGTTGACTGAAAGAGGTGAGAGTGGCATCTTTGTCTTATTCCTGATCTTAGGAGAAATCCTTTCAACTTTTTGACATTGTTATGGCTAATCTTTGTTATCAAATTGACCACATCTGGAATCAACTAAACCCCAAGCAGCTGGGCATGCCTGTGAAGGATTTTCTTGATTGGATCACTTCAGATGGGAAGATCCTCTCTAAATTTGGGCCACACCTTGTGGGGCAGCCTACATAAAAGGACATTTAGCATTTTGCCTACTTGCCCTCACTCTAGCTGGGAAGTTCATCTCTGCTGCTGCAGAGGTATTCTTTTATTGCTATTAGAACCTACATCTTTTGGATTCCAGTGCAGACTGAAAACCAGCTAAGATATCCAGCTTCATGGACTGAACAACTATCAGATTCTTAGCCTTTCTGTCTGAGAGTCAACCATTGTTGGACTAGTAGACCACAGCTTGTAAGATACTCTAATAAATCCCCTCTTAATATGTATATAGTCATTGTGTCGGTCTTGTGCATCTAGAGAACCTTGACTAATTACAAGCACTGAGGTGATGTTATCTCTGGGTTTTTCAAATATGGTGTTTATCTGTGCCTGGAGGCAATTATTTTTATTCCTAGTGTGTTGAATGTTTTCATCTTGAAACAATGACTTTTGTTGATGCTTTTTTTCTGTATTAGTTGAGAGAATCATAGTATGTTTTTTCTTTAAATCTGTTATATCATATTGATTGATTTTTGTTGAGCAATTCTTACATTCCAGAAGTAAATCCTGTAATTTTCTTGCATTGTAGTGACACTGTCCTTTAGTATAGAGGCAACAGTGGTTTCATACAAGTAAGAGCTTTCCCCCTTCCTTTTTAGTTTTCTAGAAAAGTTTGAGAAAGATAATTGTTTTGATTTGAATGATGAATGTCCTCTGTATTCTCAGACATTTGAATACATGGTCCTCAGTTGGTGACATGATTTGGATATGTTTAGGTGTGGCCTTTTTGGAGAAGTACATCACTGTGGGGCAGGCTTTGAGAGTTAAAGGACTACTCAAGACTTTAGTGCCATTTCTAGTTCACTCCCTCTCTACTTTGTGCTTTCAGTTCAGTGAGTCTCAGCTGACTACTCCAGCTACCATGGCTTCTCCTTCCCCTCCGTGATGGAGTCTTACCCCTCTCAGACCAGAATCCCAAATAAACTTTCTGTAAATTGCCTTGGCCATAGTGTTTTATCACTATGCAATAGAAAAATTATGAATATAATTAGTATTCTTTCTTTAAATATTCCAGAGAAGTCTACTGTGAAGCCATGGTGTTCTAGACTTTCATCTGACAGAAAAAGTTCTATTGATTCTATCTTCTTACTCATTATTGGTATATTCTATCTCTTTCTGACTCAGTCTTAGTAAGGTGTATATTTCTAGTAATCTATTAATTAGTATGCTGTGTTTCCATTTTCATTTATCCATAGATACTTTTCAGTTTCTCTTTTAAATTCCTCTTTCATATGTTGATTGTTCAAGGGCATATTATGTGATTTCCACATGTGATTGTCAATGTGACAAAATCTGTAATCACTTAGGAGGCCAATTTCTTGACATTTTTGTCAGAGAATATCTTAATTATCTTACTTAACATGGAGAGACCCGTCTTAATTGCTTATGGGACCATTTCCTTGGCAGAAGATCATAGACTATAGAAGCCAAGCTGAGCCCATGTGCATTTATTGCTCTTTCTGACTCTGTGTTTAATGCGACCATCTGCTTAAAACTCCTGCTGTCTTAGCATCCCCACTGTGGCGACGTCTAACATGGGCTGTGAGCTACAGTAAACCCTATTTCTCTTCCGTTGCTTTTGTCAGGGAATGGTTATTACAGTCACAGGAGAAGGAACTAATATGCAATGTAGCATTGAATTTTCTAAAATTCCTTTGTTACTACTCAGAAAAGATATGTGGTCTGATTTTAATCTAGATTTGTTATGATTTCTTTTGTGGCCTAACATATGCTCTGTCACAGAGAGGTTTCAGTATGTGCTTGAGAAGAATATATATTCTCTTGCTGCTATAAGGGAGCTCAACCAGGAGATCAGGCCCCTTGGGTCCAAGTTTTGACATTGCCAGCAAAAGATTTTAGACACAGATACAGAGAAAACTAGCAACAAAAGATTGATTTAGGAGTTGAAGTCCTTAAGGAAGACAAAGCTTAAGCTCTAGTGAACAGTGGAGGGACCTAGTGAGTGAAGACTCCACATAGATAGCTGGAATGTTAGCAAGTTGGGTGTGTTTAGCAGGGAGTCATGTGACTTGTCCCACTTTTTATAACAGAGTGTGATGAATTGCATAACCACGTCTTAGGATCATGCATAGTGCTGGCTTGAAGATGCAGGCTATATGTAGTGGGGCCATTTTCTCTTGAAAGTGTCCTGACTGATGGAAGACCACTATCAAAGGACATATATTGGCCATCTAATTGGAGTTTGAGCAAATGACTTGTATTCAGATGTTTTGGAACTGGCAATGACTTTAAAGACCCATGATAGCATATAAGAGACTCAACTTCGAATGTATGTTATACCTTATAATTTTCATAATTGTGGCCTAATTGTTCTTATTGTTTTGTAGTGTATTTATTATTATAAGAAAAAGAGCCTTTTATTGGGCTAAAAGGGGGAGCTGCTGGGGGGGGAGATACACCTTTCAAAAAAAAAAGCAGATAGGAGGGTGAGGGGGAAGAGGGTAGGAGGGTGGGAACTTGAGGGGGAGGAGGGAGGATTGAGATGTAACTTGAAGAAATAAATGGGTTTTTTTAAGTATCAGTTAACCTTTAAAAAAAAGAGAGACACAAGTTCCTTTTCTTTCTTATTGTGTGTAAAGTGAGGCAAGGTGAGTTGGGGTGGGATTCGGTAAGGGGAGTGGGGACCACAGTGATGAGTTGGCTGTTGTCTCTCATCTTGAACTCCTTATCTAGCAACTCACTTTTACTCTTGGTGTATGGAGTGTGTCCATGTCTGTTAGGTTTATTTGGTCCAAAATATCATGTCATATGTTCCCTTGTTCATTTTCTGTCTAGATTATTTGTTCATTGCTAAAACAGTGGTATTGAAATTCCTACCATTACTGCTTTGCAATCCCTCTCTTCAGATCTATTAATTTGTCATGCATCTAATTTTTCATGTATGCATTGTATGTGGTCCACTGTTGGGTGAATCTGTGTTTATAATTGGGATATCCTCTTGATGGGTTGATTCTTTTATCAAAATAACAATTTTTATCTCTTTTTAATTTTTTTTTCTGATACAGATATAGCAACCTGTGCTCTCTTTTGGTTGATATTTCTGTGAAATATTTTCTATCATTTCAGTTTCGACCTATTTGTGGCATTAAATCTAAAGGGAACCTTGGCAGCATATAATTGCATCACGTTTTTTAAGCCATTCTACTAATCTCTATCTTTTGATTGAAATTTTATTCTATTTACACTTAGAGTAATTACTGATGAGAAATGTCTTCATTCAGTTTGCCAATTTTTCACTATATGGCTTATAGTCTTTGTCAGTTTCTACATTACTGTCATATTTTCTATTGAGTTAATTTTTGTAGAGCAGTATTTTAATTTCTTTTCATTTTTTTTCTGTGTATATTCTGCAGCCATTCTTTGTAGTTACAGAAATGCATTTACTATCCTCATGTTTTAACATTCTAACTTAAATTTCTGCCAACTTAATGTAGAATAGAAAACAGGGTTTGTATACCTCTGTGATGTTGCCTAACATGATCTCCAGTTGAATTCAAATAGGCCAGATTCAGAAAGACAAACTGTGAACGTTTCTCTTATATGCAGAACTTGGATTTGAAAGTGAATGTGCTGTAGTCATGAAACCGGAAAGGGGATTACTAGAGAGGAGGATGTAGGCAATCCGGAGTGTAATAGAATATGTGGTGGAGGTTCAGATTTCTTTGGAGGCACAATTGTGTTCTTTGTTTTGGTCTTAAATATGGGATGCAGGTGGTGCTTTGTGTATACCACTGAAAAACAGAGGCATACAAAACATCCTGATGAAACAGCATGTGACCTTTTGCCAGCTGGAACACTGTCAAGTGTGGGGAACATATTTACATCCTTTGATGGACAGACTCCTTGGAGAACTCGTGGTCTTGATCAACAGGAAGTACCTTATGCAGAGGGTGTGAAGGTGGCCAATTGGAAGGAGTCCTTGTGCAGTTATAAAGAGGAGGCCCCAGAAATGCGGAGAGTCTTTTCTCTCATCACTTTGATTGCTTCTCATCACTGCTTCACTTTGAAGAATTCCAGACAATGGTTTGCCGAAGTTTGCTGCTGCCAAGAGTTGCTGATGATCGAGGCCTGGGTTGGGCTGAGCCCAGGTTGGCCCCGTGAAAATTGCTGCTGCTTCGGCTGTCCTTGTTGGTGTTCCTGGTTAGCTGTGTTCCCGTTTCTGTTTGCTGTGTTCCTGTTGCTGATTGCCTCTGTTCCTGCATATGCTAACTTGGCTGGACTGCTGACAAGTTACCCCAAGGACCCTCGGCTTAGGAGGTCTGTAACTTTTGTGCCTCAGATCGGTGGGTTGGAAGGCGTTTAGAGTTATTAATAAATAGTTTAAAAGTACGCCATCAAGAATACATATAAGAAAACAGAAATGAGACTGTCTGTGGTAAGAAAAGGAGCTAGTGAGTGGGCCAGACCAGGAGGTTCAGGAAGAGCCATAGATAAAAGGGTCAAATGCACACCAAATATTATGATAGATATGAATGAAAATGAAACCCATTAATTTGCATGCTAATCTTAAAAATGATTGTAACATGTTGCAAAATTGCATCTGCATACATTGAAAACTCAGAAACATTGGGAAATAATTGGGATTTCTAGAAATATGTTACTTTCTTGAGTCATAGAGCAAAATGAGAATAGAAGGCTGGCCAGATGGTTCAGCTGTACAAGCCTGATGACCCGCATCCCATCACTAGAGCCCACAGTAGAAGCAGAACTTTCCAAAATTGTCCCCTGCCCTTCACACTCATGCCATGGAAGGTGTGCACAGACTCACTCACATTAACATGAGCATGCCCACAATAATAAAAATAAAAACAAATTAATAAAATAAAACTGGAGTCTCAACATAGCCCAGACTAGCCTTGAGCTCACTGTGTACACTGTAAGTGACCATGAATTCTCGATCCACCCACCTCTATTTCCTAAGTGCTAGGATTACAGCTGTGTACCACTGTATCTGGCTTGTTATTTAGCATTTATTTAAAGGCAAGTCTAGTTACAACAAATTCCCTCAGCTTTTCTTTATCAAAAAATACCTTAATTTCTCTGTCTCTCTGTCTCTGTCTCTGTATCTCTCTCTCTCCCTTTTCTTGAGGCAGGTCGAGTGCAGTTGGAGATGACTTTGAATTCTTGAATTTCTGATCTTTCTGCCTATGTCTCTGAAGAGCTGAGGTCATAGGCATGTAACTAGGCAGCCATTCTCCAACTGTACCCTGTCCTCAGCCCTTCCTCTTTCCTACCTTTTCAAAGACACTTTTGCTGAATAAAGGATTCTGGATTAATTGCTTCTTTTCTCTTTTAGTCCACTATTTCTGGCTGCCAAGGTTTTTGATAACTTGATGAAAAACTCTTTCTGGTACTCTCTATGTAGCAGCCCTCGCTCCTTTGCCGAGCCTCCCTGTCTTCTCTTTTGACAGTGTAGTTGCCCTGTTCCTCAGGGATTCTGTGACTTCAGAATCCTCAGAATCAGTTGAGTTTGGTAGATTTTGTTGTTGTTGTTGTTGTTTTCTTTTAGTTTTTGAGACAGGGTTTCTCTGTGTAGCCCTGACTGTCCTGGAACTGGCTCTGTAGACCAGGCTGGCCTTGAACTCACAGAGATCCACCTGCCTCTGCCTCCCGAGTACTGGGATTAAAGGTATTTGCCACCACCACCTGGTTTAGTTTGGTAGATTTTTATATTTGTGTTTTTCACCAAATTCAGGGATTCAGCCATTACTGTTATATAATATCTGTGCTCCTTCCTTGCAGTAGTGGGAATCTTTCTTTGAGATTCACAGAATACAACTTTTATGTACCTGAATCCTTTACAATCATTTTTATATTTTTTTTCTTTCTGTTCCTCAAACTGGATAATCCTACTGTGTTGAGGTTGGCTAATTGTACTGCCTGCTCAGATCTGTACCTGTAGATTTAGGGGCAATTTTTCATTTCCGTTCTCAGACTTTTCAGATCACAAGTATCTTCTGATTCATTTGTCTCTCAACTCCTTTATTCTGTTCGTAGTTACATTTCTCCACATCTTTTTTAATACTTTGAGTGTGTTTAAGGAAGTTATTTATTTATTTATTTATTAGACTTTGTTAATTTAATCTTTGAATGGATTCTTTCTTCTCTCTCTCTCTTTTGAATGTCCTGTGATTTATGTCAGTACTTTTCCAAAACTGAACTTGATTCTGGAAACCACTCCCCATTTTTTGCTTAAAAAATGTTGTAGGCCATCTTTATACTAGAGACTAGCTGGAAGTTTAAAGTTGAGATGTTAGGTCTTCTTTGAGCCTGTGACGTGACATAAATGTATTGGCTGTTGAACATTTGTAGTGGCTTGAATGAGAAATGTCCCCGCTACACTCTCAGGCATTTGAACACTTGGTCCCCAGTTGGAGTTTCTGTTGGGAAGCTTTAGGTGATGTAACCTTGTGGAGAAAGTGCATCATTGGGGCTGGACTTTGAGACTAAAAGCTTTCATGCCACTTCTAGTTCTCTTGCTGTCTCTGCCGTGGCTTGTATTTGAGGATGTGAGCGCTCATCTCACAGCTCCTGCCATCATGCCTGCAGCGTGTTGTCATGCTTATCCACCATGATGGACTTTTGTCCCTCTAGAACTGTAAGCCAAATTAAACTCTTTCTTCCATAAATTGCCTTGGCCATGATGTTTTATCACAGCAGGAACTAAAATGACATTCTAGTTCTTAAACATCTGATTTCAAAAAGAGCAACAAAGAAACCAATTTGCAAGGAAAAAGTGTGCTCACTGTTTGTTGTAATCTGGAATTTGAACCAGGTCCTTCCACATGTTCTGCTAGCTTTTTGCCTCTGAGATACATTTGCTGGCCTTTGGTTTTTAAGAACTACTTGCTATGTAGCTCAGATAGTCTTATAACTATATAAGTATAGCCCTGACTAGCCTAGAGCTTGTGATAATCCTGCCTCACACACTCCAGTTTGGGAACTACCAGCCTGTGCCACCATGGTTGGCTTTTGGTTGATCATTTAAATTTCTGAAAAGTTGCTTTAGTTCGGAAGAGTTGCAGCAATGACTGCCTGTCTCTGTGTCTTTCCCTTTATTCCCAGGAGCAACAGTTGACGATTAGTGCATAGATGCCCCACCTGGCCCCAAGTATTTATTGGACAGGGTCTTTCTGCCTGTCTTGCCTCCTGTGCTGGTGTTCAGGCTCTCCAGAAACACATGCGTAACTAGACATGAGGCTAGTTGTGCGGGACTAGTGGAAATGAGTAAGTAGCTAACATTTCACCAAGAACAGACAGAAATTAATACTGTCGAACTCTTTGCTGAAAGTTGAAGCCTTCAAATTTGAAAACACTTACCTTAGGCAGGATCTGCCAGGACAGTTGCTGTCCAGATGGTGAGCTGGATTCCTAATGTTCCCAACTGCACTGTTTTCCCAGAATCATCTGCCTCCAAAACAATTCACTTATTATTTTTGTTATTTATTTATTTGTTTGTTTGTTTGTTTGTTTGTTTGTTTTTAAAGAGAAGTCTCACTCTGTTAACCAGACTAGCCTGGAACTCCATAGACTATGCTGTCCTGCATGTGAAGACAGCTTGCAAGACTCGGTTCTCTCCTTCAACCATGTGGGCTCTGGGGATCAAATCAGGTCATCAGGCTTGGCAGTAAGAACCTTTTCCTACTGAGCCATCTTGACAGCTGAAATCTAACTTATTTAAATGACTTTAGTAAAAACTTCAGAATCCATATGACAACTACATATTATTAAATATTAGTTTTTAAGTACAAAAAGAAGTATTTAAAAATTGAACCACTGTTTGAGGCAGTTCAGGCTACTGTAACAGTATCTCAGACTGGGTAGATTATAACAGAAATGTGTTTTGCACCATACTGTTGGTGAGGACTGTCTTCCAGATTGCAGAATACTGGCTTCCTGTAATCACACACAGCTGAAGGAACTGGAGAGCTGCCTGGGATCTCTCTATTAAGACACTAGTTCCATTAGGAAGGCACCATCCTCCGCACTTCACTGCCAAAGCCTCACCTAATACGACCACATTGTGGATTAAAAACACAATATGTCAAGGTTTATTGGGGGGACAGATATTAAGTCTATTACAGATATATTCTATCTACGAAGAGAGTGTCACTATATTTCAAAGAAGCAAAGCCATGTAGAGTATTTACCCTTGGTACCACAGATTTAAAATAAACTTTAAAATAGTCCATATTTTGAGAAAATATAGAAAAATAAAAAAATAAAATACTGTTTATCAAAACATGAGAAGTTCAGCCAATATCTGCAGAAAAAGTGTTAGAAATGAAAATGTGAGATCTCCAGTTATCTGAGTATCTATCCATCTGAAGGTAGGAAAAAGAAAAAAAATCAAAAGACATAACAGCAGAAGGAAGAAAATAGTGAAGAAGAGAAACTATAAACAGTATAGGGTATCAGCAGGCTGAGAGGGAGTACTTTAAATTAATTCATTTGAATTTGTTTACTGGAAAACTCACAAGGATGGCGTCCTGGTCTGAGGTGCCCCAGAGGAGTACCAGCTGAGCATTGCATTGCCTACTGAAGTGCTCCTCCTCTGAGTCCGTTGTAAGGCTCCTTAAGTCAGCCCTGCATCAGTATAACCTTTTAAATGATGCCTGGGTGTGACTCAGTGGTATAGCACCTGCCTAGCATGCCTGAAGCCCTAGATTTGGTCCCTCGAACTGAAAATAATAAAATATCCATGTTGATTTTATTATAAAGAGTAGTTTAGAGCCACTAACTAATAACAGATCATAACATTTTGATGTCCTGTCAGTCGTTCTGCTTATGTAGACATACTCTGCAACTTATAGAAAGAAATAAAGAGAAGGGCAGATAAGTAAATAGACAGAGTTGTTAGTAAAAAGATTGTTACTAAACATGAGGTTTTATCTGTTGAATTTACCAAATGGTGGTGAACATTTTCCTGTACCATTACATGTACTTCTGCAACTATGTTTGTGATAGCTGTGTAGTATTCCATTATATGGACACATTAAAATTTATGTAACTAATGAACCATTGTTGACACTTACAATTTAAGTAGTATAATCAATGCTAGTCCTTACAAAATTATTTTCATGTATCTGTAAACACTAAAAATCATTTATTAAGATTATTATAATGCCAGTATATTAAAGTATGTGACACAAAGTAACTTTATGCATGTCCAGGAATCATTCATGTTATTAAGGCTGAAAATGTTATATTAATACAAGTTTTGCTAACTACATCCCTAATACACTGGCTGATGTACTGAACAAACACAAAAGATATTTGTTAACTGGATTTAATCTTCAGAACTAATCTCAATTACTAGGGTACATAGGCTAACCATGTTTAAAAGAAAAGAAATATAATCTTTGGAGCAAATCCAGCATCAGAGGCCACAGTTAGAGTTGGGGATGTAGCTCAGTTGGTGCTGAGCTTGACCAGCATGTTTGATACCTGGCACTGCATATGCCTGAATTCCCAGCATTCAGGAAAGAGACATAAGGAGAATTAGAAGTTCAAGACTATCTTTAGCTACATAGTGAGTGATGTCAGCCAGGCTGGGCTACCTGTCACACACATACACACACATTGAGAAGAATAAGAAGAAAGCAACAGAAGTGATGCCACAGTTAGAATCTTAAAACTAAAATTATATTTTCAAAGTTACATGTAAGAAACATAATAAGTTTGTGCTCAGCTAGCGAGATTATTTCCTCTACAGAGTTAGCAAAAGTTCAACTCTGCCAAGCTGAAGTGGGAAAAACATTCTTTGCCTTTGTTACTCATAGATATTTTGTCCTTTGACTGCCTTAGGATAGGTTGGGTTTTTCTTTCTTTCTTAGTTTTGAAGTAAAAATTTATATTCTCATTACATAATTAAGAAGAAACATTAGAACATTCAGACAAAGAAAAAGATTGCAAATAATACCCATAATTCTGCTGTATTCAAGTGGGTATTTTTTTTTGGAGGGACATTATTTTTATGGACCCGGAACAAGTATGTCGCACTTTAGTCGCCATTGTATTTCTCTGCCCTCTCTTTGAAATCTTTGTGCTTGACGAACATAGAAGTCTCAATGCATCTTTTAGCTCACCGTTAGTTTTTCTCTGCTCACATTCATTCTTAATTCAGTCAAACATGGTTGCTGAACTCCTACTTTGTTCCTTGCATTCTGCCCCCCTTTTGAGAATATAACAGTTATCAAAACCAGACATGGCCTCTGCCCTCGAGGAGCTCTCAGTGGAATTAAAGGGGCTGACTCGCATCAAAAATGGCACAAATAAATATAAATCTGCCACCGTAATAAATGGTATGTGAGAAGGGAATGTGAGTTTGTATAGGCAGATTTGACCTACCCAGAGCAGGCTTTCCTAGTGAAGTCAATAGTGTTTGAAGTGCAGGTACAGCAGGGAAGGAGGAGGCTTCCAGGGAAAGGGAACAACAGTCCAAAGCCCTGCACAAGGGAGCCCTGGGGGCTAAGGGGAGAGCTCACTGGTAGAGTGTTTGCTTAGTAAGCACAAGGCTCTGGGGACAGAGGGGACAGAGGGGAGGAGAATGGGGGTATGGCTAAAGAGCACAGTTATTGGGGGGAACCATGTTACAGGTTGGACTGGAGAAAGTCGGAACCAAACCAGGGGTGGCAAAGATTGAGTGGCTTAGCAAGAGAAAAGAGTATAAATGAGTTAAGGCTTATGTGGAACCAAGTACTCCAAATGTGGCTAGTGTGCCTAAGGTGCCGCATATCTAACCTCAGTGCTTGCACTAGCCCCTGCTGCCAGTGGCCAGCACAGTGGCTACAGCCAAGTAGACCTAAAGTTCAGCTCGTGTAGCCAAGGAGCTGAATTTTCATTTGTATTTCATTGTTAGCAGTTTATTGTTTTAAGTTTCTGTGTATGGCATGTGCTTGAGTGTGTGCATGTGTGTGTCATGTGGATGCAGGTGCCTGCACAGGCCAGAAGAGGGTGACTGTGAGCCACATGCTGTGGGTACTGGGAACCACACTCCATTTGTTCTTAGCCTCCAACCATCTCCCCAGACCCTAGTGTTCAAAAACTTCAATGTGAGTGTAAGCAGCTCCTGAGGCTAGGGGTTACCGTAGTTAGACAGAGCACTGACTTTGCTCTGAAGTAAATTTGGATTACTGATGCCGCCAGCCGAGCTGGTATTTTATTTTACTTTTCAGCAAAATAAAAGTCTCCTCCTCCTGTAGGGTAAGGAAGAAGTGAAGGTGTCTACGAATGCAGAGAAAAACACCTCATCTCGAGTTGTTGATAATGGGGACATACTTAAAAGATTAGAGGTCTTGACAGAGTCTACCAGGCTTGCTCGTTTCCTGCCTTGCCTTAAACATCCCCCTTCTTTGGGGACAAGTTTTACCACGTGTTAAATTAGATAGCTATTTGACTACTTAATATCTTCTTGGCAAGCTACAATTACACCTAAGGTGTTTTGTTACTTAGAGACTGTGTCTTACATAGAATGTTCAACACATAGAATCATATTAATAACAGGCCTAAATGAATATTTGAAAACTAAATAAGTGAATAGTGCCATGAATGGCCATACTGTGGTCTCTTCTCTTCTAACCCATGTGCTTATTTATCTGTATCAACAGTCACTCATATCTGGGGACCAGGCTTAGGACTATCCTTTAAGCTACCTACTCATACCAGCTGCTTAACATTGTTGACAAACCCAAGTCCCTCCACTCACCTGTATCCATTAAGCAATCTTTGGAGAGAACTTTTCTCACCCAATAAAAAAAAGATGCATAATAGTGTCTTAATTAATATTAACCACCTTAAAGAGAGAACCCAAAATGCTGGCCAAAAGGTAGCTTGGTGATCAGTTCAAGAAAATGACAATGTACCATTGTTCCTTATGACCTCTGATAAGGTTTGTTTCTGCTTCAGATTAACTGCTGGTTTCAGATGGTAGTGAGGGTCTGAAAAAATTAGCAGCTTCCATGTGACACTTCCCTAAACTAGCTGTACCACACAGTTGTCATGAGGTGACTTCATGGGCATGTTGAGTTGGCCTCTGGGGTCCATTGTCTCTAAGACCCTCAGGTCTGCTGCCACAACAAACAAAGGAAAGACTTTCTGTTACTTGGTTCCCAAGGGACAGTTACTCACTGTGTTAGAAGAGTCAGCAAAAAGTCAGGGTGTCCAAGACCAGTTTCTGAAACGGAAACTTGCCACACATGAGGCATTTCCTCACATGGATGTGCAGTCACAATGGACATGGAAGTGGGTGGTCAGTGAGCTGGACATCAGTCCTTTCCACCATGGAACTTAAGCATTTTGTGTTTAAGCCTGACTCTGCTGAGATTCTCCATGGGAAATTCCCCACAGCCCTTCCTTTGGGTGACTTTAAAAACAGTAAATGATTTACCTTCGTGAAGTTCTTCTAAAATTCTTCTGCAAAACAATTCTGTACAGAGATTGTTAACTGCATGTGCTGATTGCTGATGTTGGAAGCCTACAGGTAATACACAGGGCCAGAGGGAAGGCTGTAAGTAGGTTGACTCCACTATTTCATACTTAAATTCTTATCACTACATCTTTTCTTTCCTCCAGTCTGGAAGACAGTATTGATGCATTTTCCTAGAAAGCCAGGGCCATTAGTGAATCATGGGTAGATTTATTCTTTGAGTATACTTGGCAATTAATTTGGAATATTAGAATTTTATAATTTTTCCTAGGCATTTTTTCCTTCTCCATCATTCTTAATGAAGAAATAAAATAGTAAAAAGAAAAGCTAAAGATTTCTCTGGAAACGTACTCTATTCCTCTGGGGAGTAATATTAGGAGGCGCTCTGAGCACAGCGTTGAGAGTCACTCTGGCACGTGAGTAAACCTTGGCCTCTTTGAATCATATGCAACTATTCATTTCTTTTCCCATAGCTGCTCCCAGCATTTCTTATCTCTTGCCCTACTAAATCATTGAACACACACACACACACACACACACACACACACACACACACACCTATCCCTGTCCATTGCACCCAGTAGGGGGGGGAGGGGGCAAAGAAGACAAAGTCATTTATATAATGTGTCTCCCTGCTGAGCCCCTAATGGCCAAAGCTTTTGTTCTGCATTCAGTTGCTGCCTGTGATGGGCAGGAAGCTGCAGACTCCCTTTGTTCCATGGCCTTATTCAGCAATTTAGATCCATCATAAAAATCAAATATGCATGTTGCAATCACCTTGCGTACAACAGCTTCAATTTTCACCTTTCTTTAATTTGAACTCCACAGGGGAAGAAAGAGAAGGAAGGGAAAAAGGGAAAATGGGGGTAAGAAAAAAAAATTGCTTTGTATTTTTGCTTAGTGGACTGTGAAAATAGTCAGTAATGAAAAGTTGTTTTTTTTTTTTTTAATCTCCTAGCTGCATTCCATTCAAAATGAGACATACCACCAAAGTAGATTACCTCCATAAAATACTCTCAAGCCATTCTGGTTACTGAAACTCTAGACTTGACATGAATTAACAAAAAAAGAATATATATATATTTTCTCTCTCTCTGTAGATATGTCTACAGAGAGAGAGAGAGAGAGAGAGAGAGATTAGTACAAGGAAGTAGAAAGAGGAAGATTCTTCTGGGCTTAAGGAGTCACTCTGTTCAGAGAGGGACTTCTGCACCATTTTTAATTGTAACCCAAAGAATGTTTCATGTTCAGAGATTGTCAAGAGTTTTTTTTTTTTTTTTTTTTTTTTTTTAATGAGGATTTTAGGAAAAGGTTCAGAGAGGGAGTGAACCATTACATTTAAGGACATATTTTCTCTCCAAATAAAAATGAATACATCAACAGTAATGTTTTTGTCCATTTATTGATTTGCACACTATATTTAAAATTTTCCCAGAACTTCAAAGGTTGTGTTCCCTAGAGATCAAATAAATTTACATCAGCAGCTTTGGTATTGATTATTCAGAAAAATACAGAAACCCTTTACCTACTCCATTATTAAGCTTGACCAGTGACTTTACAGAAGGGGTTTTGCCCTAATCAAAACAATATGGCCAATATTATTTGATTTATTAAAAAATAAAAGATCTGAAGATCTGCCTCTTTATGCCTGCTTTCACTTAATAACATAGTGGGGCATTTTTCTTCTTTTCTTTTTTCTTTTTTTCTTTTAGAGACAGGGTCTTACTGTGTAGCCCAGATGTCCAACTCTTGTGTCAGCTTCCCATGTGCTAGGATCACAGGTATATGGCGTATGTTTTGAAGGCTCAGGCCAACCTTGAACTCATCCAGTTTGAAGGTCCTTTGCCTGTTCTCACAACCTGAGCTCTTACAGGGTAACTCCAGGGAGACTTGCAGTAGTCACCATGAGACAAACTGAGTACATAAGACATCATAAACAAGGTGTAGGGTGTGAAAAAGAACAATACAAACATCCCTCAGGATCAATGCTGGTGGAGGAGGATTTGACTGGAGTGGTGCTTCCTCTAGAAGATGTACCAGTGAGTCTTGGATCAAAACCAAGTTCAGAAGTTTGATCCGGCTGTGATAGGAAATCCACCTGGTTGTGCTTGACTAATTAGAGATGGGTAAAGAGGGGTTACCTTCTCTAGCATGATTGATTTTTCTTTCAAATTCCCCAGTTTCAGAGAGAGGACCTCTGGCATTTGCAAGTGTTCACGTTAGTTAGTACACTTCACTGATGCATGTAATCCTTGCTAACTGAATCCCATTTTCTCAGTTTGATTTCTCAGCCTTCTTGTGTTCTGGTATATTTTAGATTTACTTTAGACTTTAAGTGAAATAGAGGTATACCCAAGGCAGACTAGGATCAGAGATAAATTTAATATTTGATTTTTTTTCAGTTGCCGCCACTGGAAATAATTTGAGTGTAACTAAAAAATGGATTCCACATGATTTAAGCTGACATATGAATCATGAAATTTGTTTTTGTCTTGAATATATCTGTACTGGAAAGAGTGGTAGAATTTAGATGGATAAAAGTACCTGCAGATTTATAGCATTGGATAAAGTCTGTAATCATGGACTATAACTCAGGCGGAAGCTGTGATCCTGTGCTACCTCAGCTCTCTTCCACCATCCCATCTTTTAACACTGCTCCATGTCTCTGAGGATACTGCCAAAAGATCTCAGACCGTGTACGTTCTCATTAAAGCCAGGGCCGTCTGCTGGCATTTTATGTTTTCAACTCCTCTTGTGTAAGGAGAGATACTAGACAGATGTATTAAATGATAAACATCTCATCTTGGAGTACAAAACCTTTTCTCTCTGAGTTTAAGCTAATTTAACATACACGTGTATATATTTAATTAAATGTTTTTGCCTTTGCTATTTCAGTTCTGTCTTCTCAAGAAACGAGTTGTAGAAAATCTGAAAGAAAATTATTTCAGGCTGTCCTGCTTACATTTCAGGCCATTCCAGCTACTGCTATTGTTCTTGGGTATGTTCTACTGTGAGATTTTATTTTACTTCATGACTGGAATCTTTTCAAATGCCTTTTGCTTCCTCAATATTAAAATGCATGTTTAACTAGTAAATCTCAATTTCTGAAGCCATCTCCTCTGCATTCAATCACGTAGATGTTGAGAACACACAAGTACTCTAGAATTAGTTGCACTAGAATGTAGCTCAGTTGGTAGAGGGCTTGCACAGCATGCATAGAGCCCTGGGTTTGATACCCAGCATTGTATAAACCAGGTATAGTGGTATATACCTATAATCCAAGCACTTGGAAAATAAAGGCAAGAGAGATCAGAAGTTACAGATAAGACTATCTCAACTCTATCTTTGGCTGAGTTGAGCCTTTGTTCTTTTATTTACCAAAATGCTCATGTGAAGATAACAGCACCTGATACCCAGCACTGGGTGAGTTAAGTGAGGTGGAGAAGCGAACTGTCAGGGGTGGATTTTCTTTTTCTTTTTTTTTTTTTAATTTATTTATTTATTGCTTCAGGTTAAATCTCCATCATAGTGTCCTCTTTCCACCCTTCCCAGTCCCGCCTTCCCACCCTCTACCCCCAACCCTTCCATCCCACTCCTCTGGAGTGGAGTGTCCCTACATAACATTCCCCTGCCCCAGTTCAGCAGTCATATGAGGGCCAAGAGCCTCCTCATACACTTAGAGGCCTACAAGGTAGTACCACCAGGGAAAAGTGTCTCAATGACAGGGAGAGAAAACAAACAAAAACAAAATAAAACAAAAGGTCTATGTCCATGTTTCCTTTGGTGCATTGGTTGTAGTATAGATATCCTGTACTATATAGCTAAAATCCAACTATAAGTGAATAGATGCCATGTGCATCCTTCTGGATCTGGGTTAGCTCACTCATGATGAGCTTCTCTAGTTCCATCCATTTGGCTGCAAATTGCATACTTTCCTTGTTTCTGATAGCTGAGTAGTATTCCATTGTGTAGATGTACCATAGTTTTTTAATCCATTCTTTGGTTGAGGGACATCTGGGTTGTTTCCAGTTTCTAGCTATTACAAATAAGGCTGCTATGAACATAGATGAGGCAAGTTCCTTGTGATTCCGTGAGGAGTCATTTGGATGTATACCCAGAAGTGGGATGGCTGGGTCCTGAGGCAGAGCTATTCCAAGTTTTCTAAGATATCACCAGACTGTGTGCCCTGAGGTAGATAAAGAGGGATGGGTATTCAAATGAAGTTTTTGTTATTTGTCTTTCTTTTGTTGTTGTTACTACACTGGTGTGTGCCACCACATTTAGCAACCAAGGTGTTTATTAGGGCTCACCCAGAGAATCCACACCCCTGGAAGATGAGTTTCGGTGCCTTCTCAACTAGGTCCTTGAGCAACTGGACAAGCAGGTTCCCCTCAGCTGAGAGCAGACAGCGGAGATGAGCTTTCTTGGAGTACAGCTTTAGCTCGAGTAGCAAGCCTTTGTTCCTGAAGCAGATCTGGATGGCACATCGGTGTCCAGCGAAGTGTTCAGTACGGGCTTAGTGACTATTACTAGTGGTGGTACTAGTGTGTGTTCCACTGTGAGACCCTTTTCTGCTTTCAGTGTCTTCGATGATTGCCCCATTACCTATTTAGAGGAAAAGGGGCAACATCATAGTGTCAGGTTAAGTGTGTGACTCTCGGTCTGCTTCCTGGGCTTTATTCCTAATTCTAGCCTAACAACCCCAAGTACAGTTTCTCTGTGCCTCTGTTTCTTCTTCTGTGAAACAGAGATAATGATAGTACCCATGTTCATGAGGTCATTAGGAGGATCAAGTGTGTTAATACACACTTTGAATAGTGCTTGACATGTAATAAACACTCATATGTCATAAAAATGCATCTGGTAATCAAAGAGTTGTAGGTTTATGTCCCAGTTCCGCTACTAGCCAATCATGCTAACAGGGTACATGTTATTTAATCTATTACTTCAGTGTTCTCATTTGTGTAATAGAATAATGATGTCTGCTTTTTAAGAAGCATGAAGTACATGAGAGTATCATGAAGCAGTGTTGGTATCCATTTCTAAGACAGAGGAATAATCCTGTCATTGTTTGGAGGATTCTGTGAACTATGAAGAAAGTATACGTAGAATGACACCTGTCATGAAGTACCCATTCATTGAGTACTGGCCAGTAGGAGAGCAGCCACGGTGTAAAATTTTACACAGTACCTCCTATACCATGAGCGTACCCATCTTACTTTATAACCTGCCATGAATCTGTTCTCTATTGTTGTTCTTCCTTAGCCATTAATTCTCATTCTACCTGATCTGCTCTCTTTCTCCTTCTCCTCCTTTTCTTTTTCCTCCTCCTCCTTCATTGTTTCAGTCAGTTATGTTGGTGTGAAAAGACACTATGACCAAGGCAACTTATTTGTGGGCTTGCTTATAGTTTCAGAGGGTGAATCCATTATCATCATGGTGAGGCTCAAGGCAGCAGGCAGGAATGGTGCTGAAGCAGTAGCTGAGAGCTTACATTTTATCTTCTATTCGGAGGCAGAGAGAGACTAGATCTGTCATGCATGGGCTTTTGGAACCTCAAAGCCCACCTCCAGTGACATCCCCTTCAATAATGCCCTGTCTCCTAATCCTTCCTAAGCAGTTCCACCATCTGGGAACCAGGTACTCAAATATATGAACCTATGGGGGGCTGTTCTCATTCATATCACCACATCTCCCTCTTCCCTAAGTACTCTGAGTGTTTCCTGGGGCGGGGGGTCACTGTTAAATTCTGTGCTCTAATGGTCCTTTAGATCTGTTTTTGTTCTGGAGATGAGTAAGTCAGATTAAACATTACCTTCAGGTACAGAAAGGCTCTTCCTTCCAAGCAGCAGCTGCCAGCTCTTCTCCATGGAGCCTGAACACAGCATGATGGCAAGAGAAGTACAACCTCTAACTGTAAGAGGCAAAAGACAGAGGAATGGATGTGAACCTGTTTTTCCAGGCAAACAAAAAGCAATAGTACTGTCCTTCCTAGTCTCGTGACTCTCTGGCTGTGTTAGCCCCAATTACTTTAACTATAAATATGACCAGTTTGTGTGTACCTTTCGTATAGCATGATCTTCTGTTGTCATATTCTCTTTCCTGGTTTCATAGGAGTGGGTGCTCTTTCTAGACCCATCAAAATTAGGTTGTGGTTTGGCACGGCCATCTACTATGTATAGACTTCTAAATTATTCCTGTTTACAATGATGCATAGTAACAAGTGTAGTTCAGACCTTTTTTCTTATTTATTTATTTATTTATCTATTTATCTATCTATTTATCTATTTATTTATCTATTTATTTATCTATCTATTTATTTGTTTGTTTGTTTGTTTGTTTGTTTGTTTGCAACTCAGAGGAAATAAACAGCCTGAGTTCACCTTACTCATAACTGGAACCTAGTCAGCTGTTCTTTAAAACCTAGCCTTTCTTTTAGATATGTCATCATAAAGCAGTTTAGGAAATAAAACATCTTCAAGTATATCCCTTAATAGAAACATTAGAACTGTGAGGAAAAAAAACTATCACCGCTACTCATTCTTCAAACTCTTAGGACAGCTTCTGCCCCTGAACCTCAAATTCCCTCAGGTTCCACACGGACTTACTGCATGTTAAACATATAAAACATGAATTTTTTTTTTAAATTTTACTCCCTTGTAGCTAAGCTGAGCTCGAATTCACTCTGTCCTTAAGGATGGCCTCTAGCCTCTGATGTTCCCTGCACTTACCTCCTAAGTGCTGTGACTGAGGACATGTGGCAGGACACTGATTTACTCACAAGACTTTCTTCCTGTGCATTTCCCTTACATCTGCACCTGCTTCACTTTGAGACTTCCTGCTGGTATTCTTCCTAGCCATCCCCACTGATGGGATGCCTGTGGCTTTTAGAGGCTTTTTGTACTGTGGGAAATTCCCAATTTTGCTTTCTTTCTCTTTGGACTTCTTTCCTGAAATGCTTGAAGGGACCCGATTTTGTTGTTGTTGTTCATTAAACACTTTCATTTTTATCTTTGACTTTTCATCATTTATCCTTAGTAGGCAGTAAGTACTCAGTAAATAATAGTTGAATCCATAAAAATCTATCTTTTTGTAATTTGTTTTCTTTTTCTTAGTTTTCTGAGACATGGTATCACTGTGTAGCTCACTCTAGACTTAAACTCTCTCTAAAAGCCAGGATAGCATCTGACTTTCAATTCCCCTTCTTCAGCGTTCTGAGTACTGAGATTGTAGGCATGTACTGCTATGCCCAACTATGGTGTTAATTTCAAAGCAACTTTTTAATGTTACATACTGTCCAAAACAGTTTGGGAATTTCCCGTAGAACTTTGAATATAACTCCTTTAAAATATTTTCATTAATTCTTTGAGAACTTCATGCAATATGTTCTGATCATATTTGCCTCTAAGTCCTTACCTTAATTCCTCTAGCCCACCCCCCAACTCCCTCCTACTTAATGCTATATTTTAAAAATTATTATTTAGTAACTCAGTTATTAAATTATTTAATAACTCACCCATATACCTCTGGGTGTGGGGCCATTTGCTGGAGTGTGGGTGACCTGCAAGGATCCATACCCTTAAGGAAAACTAACTCACCTTCCCTCAGACGACATTAACTCCTCAGTTATGGGTAGGGCTCACAAAGCCCTTCCTGTTCCACATTGACTGGCTTGATCTTACTCAGGCAACCACAGCTACTCTGAGTTCACAAGTACAGCTGTCCTGTCATGTCCAGAGGACACGATTTTACTCTGGTCCTTTCTAGTCTTTGGCTCTCACAAAATTCTGTTTACTCTTCAGTGATGGTCCCCATCCTTAGGGAGGAAGTGTAGTGCAGAAGTCCTACTTGGGACTGAGCACTCCATACTCACTTATTCTCTGTTCTTTGACCAGTTGTGAATTTTGCTCTGATCACTATCACTGCGCAAAGAAAGTTCTCCTGTGAAGTCTGAGACCTGACCTGTGGATATGGAGATAGAATTTAAAAAGCACTTTGATGTTATGTCCATTCAGCAGAATAATAGTAGTAGGTTCACACCTAGGGCTGGGGGCTCTCAAACTGTGGGTTCTCAATCAGATTTGCATTACCAGGTATGTGTTCCTTCTGTGGTGGTAGCTTTAATTGAATCAGAAAACAGTTGGATACCCCATAAAACTCATGTCATTATTGTACCCATAGGCATACCTTGCCAAGCTGGTCACTGTTATAATTCACAGGGGTCACAGCTGGGTAAGACTGCTAATGATTTTACTCCCCCAGCAGCCTGCAAAGTACCTTCTAGTACTTTGAGAGGTAGCCAGAGGGAGGAAGCTTTCTGCTCAGTAACACTTGATTTCTGCATGTCCCGTGGTATGTATGGTGGATTTAGCAATTAAGTCTTTCATCAATGGATTTTTTTTTTGGTGGACAACTGGGGGGATCTCAGGCATGAACAATAATCTCTTTATATTAATTAATATTTACTGAGTGCTTATAGTATATATTTCTAACATAACAATCTCACCCTACAATAACAGATTGGTTTTTTTTTTTTTTTTCATTGTATTGGCCTGCCAGTCTTCCTTTCTTTGGTAAGAAAAGAGACAGATAACAAATTTCTCCACTTTACAAGAGTTATGGATTTAGAAGGTATATACAAAGTAACATATATAGCATAGTACAAAATATAATGTTGTAATAAAATTATGCAGCGGGATAGACAAGGTCCTCATTGAGCTTCATGGAAGAGGGAGAGAAAGGTACGGCAGATAGAGGGAAAAAACTGTAAACAAAGACTCAGAAGTAGAAAGAGAATTAGTTCTGTATGAGAATGGTGAACAACAGAGGAGGAGTTAGGAAAAGAGACAGGGAGATAGAGCTCTAAAGCCAGAGTGCCAGTGTTACTGATCTCAGAGTGGGCATGGCTCATTGTCAAGTGGTTGGTTGATTTGCACTCCGCATCTTGGCTTCCTCTTCTGCAAAAGGAGGATGATGTTGTACCTGCTACATATTATATGCCATTGTGAAAGGAATATATATATATATATATATATATTGCAGAGAAGTAGGGGGATATGAATTAATTAATTAATTAATAGGACTGGAGAATCTTTTCTATTGTGTCCTATTATACTGAAAGCCACTGAAGGTTTATAAACAAGAGAAAGAAAAGATAGGGTGGTATCCTTTGATAATGGTAGTAATGTGTACAATTGGTTAGAGATAGTAGTTCAAAGAGAGCCTATGAAAGAGAAATGACAGCTTAGACTGGGGAGTTGTTTATGAGAATGAAATTGAAAAGGTACAGGAAGAGATATAGAGTCCCTAAGACATATACCCACTTATATTTTGAGTTTGGAGGTTGAAGGTATCTTTAAAAGAAATAAAGATATTTGGAAATAAGTGTAGGGACCAATGTGAGGGTTTTTCATACAAGCCAAACCAAACAAACAAAAAATGGCAACAACAACAAAAAAGAAATAAGAAATGGATTTTTAATGAAAATGAAACAAATTTTGTTCTATCTTTTGCTTATTAAGCTGATACTAAAGGCAATCAAAAAGACATTGCAAAAAATGTAAAATATATAGTTTTGAACAAATAAATACATAATTCCCCCAGGATATTACTGTGCGGTTAGATGCTATCATACTTAGGTAATCACCAGTAATGTTGCATACATGTTGCACTACCTCTTTAATGAAAAAAATTAATGAAGTAAAAAATAAATCATTAGTATACAATGAGAGTTCCTTAAATGTATACTTCTAAAATGGAGATCAAGTATATTTAAAGATTAAGGAGCAGAATTTATTCATCTCAACTTTTGATGCTGCCATATCTTGTTGGTTTTCTTTGATTCTATTATTAGTATTTGTATATGGATATCTACAAATTTGTATTTCCTATAGTTTAAAACTATGCTTTTTTTGAAAAGAAAGGAAGGGAAGGCAACAAAGTCTGGGGTTAACATTCACACTGTTAAAGCAAAGAGAAGACTTCATGTTCATGTGGCTGGACTCAGGTTTTGCACAATGATTCAAGGGTAAATGTTTGCACTACCACTTTCTATAGTCTGTTATAATCTACTGATACCATAATAGAGTTTACTAAGAATATATGTACCATACTGTGTACCTATGTCCAGTTAACTATCATTATAGAGTATGTGGGTACACATACCATAGTGTGGGGGGGGCAGGGGGGTCAGATGATGACTTTGTGGAGTTCCTTTCTTTTAGTTTTATGTGGATTCTAGGAATTGAACTCTGGTTGTCAGAGTTACATATCTGAAAGCCCTTACCCATTGAGCCTTCTCACTGATCCCTGGTCAGCTTTCTTTTACTTTCTTTCACCAGTTCTGGCATAGTGAAAAGCCAAGAGCCTTCCCTACAAAAAATTTCCCACGGCTCATTGAACATTGTGTTTTACTTAAAACATCCCTTTTCTAGGCAAATGAACTATGTTCCAAGTTTTAAGGTGAAATGAATAGAAATGTTTCCAAGAAAAGCATGTTTATGGATACAAATCTATATCACTAATTGACAAATGCATAATGTCGTATATGTTTGTACACAAATATCACAGAAGACAAAGAGCAATGTACAGTCTGTTAGGAAGAGCTGTGGAGGTGAAGGAACTGACTTTTCATCATGCAGGCCCAAGGAATCTTCTCTTACTTCTCAGAGAAATAGAGAGAAGGAAAGATATGTAATGTCATGAGAATGAGACAGAACTTTGTGATGAGTAAAGACCAGAAATCTGCATGACCATCAGTGAGAACTTCAGTCTCATGCCTTTGCTAAAAAGAAAAGACTGTAGGAAAGGCTTTCAGTCATCACTTCAGCCAAAGGAAGGTCAGGACTCCCATCAGAGAGAGCGGAGAGAACTTCAATCTCTCAAGCTTGACATGGATTTTCTTTTTTTTTTTTTAATGTTTATTTGTTACTTCATTACGTCTCCATTGCCACCCCATCCCTCCACCTCTTCCCGGCCTTTCCCTCCTACCATCTACCCCCTCTCCCACCCATCCCATCCCTCCTGTGTGGGGTGTCTTTGTGTATCAGCCCCCCTCAGTTCATTAGTCACATGAGGTGTAAGAGCTTCCTCTTGCACAGGAGGCATACATGGCAGTTCCACTAGGGTGGGGTGTCCCACTGACAGGCAACCAAGTCCCTGTTCCTGCTCTTTTGGGTCTATTGATTGTACGATGGTTATCCTATACTATAATGGCTAAAATCTAGTTATAAGCTATCTTTCTGAGTCTGAGTTGGCTCATTCATGATGAGCTTTTCTAGTTCTATCCATTTGGTTGCAAATTGCATGATTTCCTTGTTTCTGATAGCTGAGTAGTATTTCATTGTGTAAATGTACCACAGGTTTTTGTTTGTTTGTTTTTATCCATTCTTTGGTTGAAGGACATCTGGGTTGTTTCCAGTTTCAAGCTATTACAAATAAAGCTGCTATGAACATAGTTGAGGAGATATCCCTGTGAGGAATCTTTTGGATATATGCCCAGGAGTGGTATATAGCTGGGTCTTGAGGTATAGCTATTCCAAGTTTCCTGAGATATCACCAGACTGATTTCCATAGTGGTTGTACAAGTTTGCACTCCCATCAGCAATGGAGGAGTGATCCCCTTTCTCTGCAGCCTTGCCATCATATGCTGTCTTTTGAGTTTTTGACCTTAGCCATTCTAACAGGAGTGAGATGGAATTTTAGGGTCATTTGAGTTGCATTTCTCTGACAATTAAGGACATTGAGCATTTCTTCAAGGATCTCTCAGCCATATTAGATTCCTCTTTTGTGAATTCTCTGTTTAGATCTGTTCCCCATTTTTTTTTGATTGGGTTACTTGGTTTGCTGGTGTTTAATTTCTTGAGCTCGTATATATAGATTTTGGATATTAGCCCTCTGTCAGATGTGGGGCTGGTGAATATCTTTTCCCAATCTGTAGGCTGCTGTTTTGTTTTAAAGACAGACCTCAAAAGAATAACTCTCCACTTCATATGGAAAAGCAAAAAACCCAGAATAGCTAAATCAATCCTGTACAATAAAAAAATATCTGGGGGTATTAAGATCCCAGATTTCAAGCTATACTACAGAACAATAGTAATAAAAACAGCATGGTACTGGGATAGAAACAGATCAGTGGACCAATGGAATCGAATTGAAGACCCAGAAATGAACCCACACACCTATGGTCACCTAATTTTTGACAAAGAAGCCAAAACCGCACAATGGAAAAAGAACAGCATCTTCAACAAATGGTGCTGGTCCAACTCGATGTCCACTTGTAAAAGAATGAAATTAGACCCATACTTATCACCTTGTACAAAACTTAAGTCCAAGAGGGTCAAAGACCTTAACATAAGGCCGGGGCACATTAAATCTACTAGAAGAGAAAGTCGGAAAAACCCTTGAACTCATTGGCACAGGTGACAACTTCCTGAACAGAACACCAACAGCTCAGGACCTAAGACCAACAATCAATAAATGGGACCTCATGAAACTGAAAAGCTTCTGTAAGCCAAAAGACACTGTCATCCGAACAAAATGGCTGCCTACAGATAGGAAAAAAATCTTCACCAACCCCGTATCCGACAGAGGGCTAATATCCAAAATTTACAAAGAACTCAAGAAATGTAATGCCAAGAAAACAAATAATCCAATCAAAAATGGGGAAAAGAGCTAAACAGAGAATTCACAAAGGAGGAATTCCTAAAGGCTGAGAGACACTTGAAGAAATGCTCAGCATCCTTAACCACCAGAGAAATGCAACTCAAGACAACTCTAAGATTCCATCTCACACCTGTCAGAATGACTAAGATTAAAAGCTCAAATGACAGCACATGCTGGCAAGGGTGTGGAGAAAGGGGAACCCTCCTCCAATGCTGGTGGGAGTGCATGCAGGCTTGTGCAACCACTATGGAGGTCAGTCTGGCAATATCTTAGAAAACTTGCAATAGCTGTGCCTCGGGACCCAGCCATACCACTTCTGGGTATACACCCAAATGACTCCTCACAGATTCACAAGAAGTTTCCTCATCTATGTTCATAGCAGCCTTATTTGTAATAGCTAGAAACTGCAAACAACCCAGATGTCCCTCAACCGAAGAATGGATTAAAAAATTGTGGTACATCTATACAATGGAATACTACTCAGCTATCAGAAACAATGAAATTATGCAATTTGCAACCAGATGGATGGAACTAGAGAAGCTCATCCTGAGTGAGCTAACCCAGACTCAGAAGGATGCACATGGCATCTATTCACTTATAGTTGGATTTTAGCCATATAGTACAGGATAACTATACTACAACCAATGCACCAAAGGGAACATGGACATAGACTTTTTCTTTTTCTCCCTGACAATGAGACACTGTTCCCTAGTGGCGCTTCCTTGTAGGCCCCCAGTGTATGAGGAGGCTCTTGGCCCTCATATGACTGCTGAACTGGGGCGGGGGACTGTTACATAGGGACACTCCACTCCAGAAGAGTGGGATGGAAGGGTTAGGGGGTAGAGGGTAGGAGGGCGGGACTGGGAGGGGTGGAAAGAGGACACTATGATGGAGATGTAACCTGAAGCAATAAATAAATAAAAAACAACGTCGGTAGAGCATGAGACTCTTAATCTTAGGGTCGTGGGTTCGAGCCCCACGTTGGGCGCCACCTGTAACCGAACTTTTAAATTATTATTTAACACTTATTTATTTATTACTAAATTCACTTATAACAAACACCAACAATTTCTTAACTATTAATCCTATAAATTACTACAACCCCTTTAACCTATCCACTAAACCTATTGATAATCATAACAACCACTTTCATAACCTTTTAGAATGATACAGTCTCTGGGGCAGGTCCTCAGTCATCAGGAATACAGTCTTTGTTGTAGATTCTTTAACACACTTAGCAGTCCTTTTTCTGGATCTCTCAGATGCAGGTTCGTCAGGGTA
>CAJQZJ010032054.1:1229316-1247586 GCA_907164525.1 Lophiomys imhausi | reverse complement strand
TGTGTGTGTGTGTGTGTGTGTGTGTGTGTGTGTGTGTGTGTGTGTGTAAGCTACATTTTGCTTGTCTGTCTGTAGATAAATACTTAAGCTGCTTCTACCTTTTTGCAGTTTGTGAATAGTGTAGATATAAACATGAGTGTGAAAGTCTGTCTTCAATACTCTTCTGTCAGTTATTTGGCATATATACCTAGAAATTGAATCTCTGAATCATATTGTAATTCCATTTTTAAATTTTGGAGGAACCACCATACCATTTCTAACATCAGATGTACCATTTTACACACTCACCAAAAATACACAGTGTTCTGATTTCTCCATGTTCTCATCAACATTTGTTACTTTCTGTTTTTTTTGTTTTTGTTTTTGTTTTTTAGCAGAAGCCATCCTTCTGGTTATGAGCTAGTACCTTGGTTTAGTTTCTATTGATAGTCCCTTAATAACCACTCAGCTGAATACTTTTTCATTTGCATTATTTGCTATTTGTAAATATTCTTTGGAGAAATATCTATTCAAGGCCTTTGCTGAGGATGTTTCCTGGACCTTGGAGTCGGGAGTCTTCTCTTTCCTCTATGCCTATAATTCTTAGGTTCCGTCTTTTCATTGAGTCCTTGATTTCATAGATGTTATGGATGAGAACTTTTTTTTTAGCTTTCTCATTTTCTTTGGATGTTGTACTGATTTCTTCCATCGAATCTTCCATGCCTGAGATCCTGTCTTCCATCTCTTGTATCCTATTTTTGAGACTCTTGTCTGTAGTTCCTGTTCTCTTCCCTTGATTCTCCACTTCCACTCTTAACTCTGACTGTGTTTTCTTTATTGCTTCTATTTCCAGTTTCATGTCTTGAAAGATTTTATTCCTTTTGTACATTTCCTGCTCCAATTTGCTTGTCTTTGTCTGGAAATCTTTCATATATTTTAAATCTTTGATTGATTTGTTCTTATTGTTGAGTTTTAGAGGTTTTCTATATGTCTGAGATGCTGTATGTATAATTTGAAAATATTTTCTCTCAAAGTAGAATTTGTTCTAATTGATAATATCCTTTGATATACTTAAGTTTTAAAATTTCATAACATCTGACCTACTTGTCATGGTGCCTTCAGTGTTATATCCAAAAAGTCATTGCCAAATACAATGTCACAGCATTTTATAATGGAAGTCTTCAAATAGTGTTCAGATTTTGTATACTATTAGATAATGCTGTATCTTTGTTATTTGCATTTGAATATCTAGTTTTCCCATCACCGTTTTTATTGAAAAGATTGTCCTTTCCCCATTAAGTAGACTTTCATTCCTTGAGGAAAAAAAATCACTTGACCATTGAATTAGTTAATGTAGTTTGGCATGACAGAATGTTGTAGACTGAATGTCTAAAGGAGTAGACATTTACCTTTGAAGTCCTAAGTCAGAGAGCCATGATGGTTGGAGCTTGGCATTCACATATGTGTCTTGGTAAATCCTCACAGGGTAGAGAGTTCTCCTATTTCTTCCTTTCATAAGGAAACTAGTTCTGTTGGACCAAGGCCCCACTCTCATTGGACATTAACCACCTCCTTAAAGCTCTTATCTCTAATAGTTACACAGCAGCAGTTAGGGCTTCCACAGGTGAATACAGGGAGTAGGGCATAGTTTAGGGCATAGCAACTACATGTAAGAGTTTATTTATTGGCTTTCTATTCTTTTCTATTTTGTTTACATATCTTTCTGTATACCTACATCATACTGTTTGCATATTATATGTACATGTATGTGCATATGCATGTGTGCAGTGTGTGTAGTATGTATGGTGTGTGTGTGTGTGTGTGTGTGTGTGTGTGTGTGTGTGTGTGTGTGTATACATCTAAAGTCAAAGGTCAACACTGGATATATTCCTATATTGATTTTCACCTTACTTTTTGAGGTAGGGTTTCTCACTGAACTTGGAGCTCATCAATTCGGATAGACTAGCAAGCCCTAGTGCTGAGATGATAGGCGCACGATGGCATACCCAGCTCTTTGATCTGAACTCAGGTCCTCATGTTTGTGCAACAGTTTACAAACATAGACCTCTCCCTAGCTTCTCACACTGTTTTGATTACTGTAGTCAAGAAATTTGAGTTTTTAAACTGTTCTTTTTAAATATCATTTTGGTATTCCTTAGGATTCAATTTTTTTTTTAGTATTGGTTATTTTCTATATATGCAAAAATATTCTAGAGGTATTGATAGCAATTATATTGAATCTGTATACCACTTTGGGTAATATTAAAATTCTTAAGTATTTCAACCATGAATATAGGCTATCTTTCTGTTTATGTCTTTTTAAATTTTCATTATTTTTTTTATAGACACGTACTTTCCTTGGCTAATTAATATGTTTTTTCTGATGCTATTGTAAATATAATTTTCTTCATTATTATTGTTTGTTGCTGATATATAGAACCAATTTTGGGGGGGAGTGTTGATTTTTGTATTCTGTTATTGTAGAGAATTTCTTATAGCTGACAGATTTTTTTTTTTGGTAGAAGTTTTAGAGCTCTTTCTGTATAAAATAATATCTTATAAAGTCAATGTGAGTGAATTTTATTTCATTCTCTTGCATAAGTACTCTGGGCTGAACTTCTAGAAGTGTTTTGAATAGAAGTAGCAAAAGCAAACATTCTTTCAGCCTCCTTCTTAATCTTAGAGGAAAAGCTCTTATTCTTTTAATGGTGATGATTTCGGTCTGAGGTCAGGTGGATCCTTGGTTTTGGGTCTGAGGTGAGGCAGAATATCATGGAAAACAGATCATATGGTAGGGGTGCTGCTTACCTCCTGGCAGGCAAGAAACAAAAAATAATCTGAAAAAAGGTACCGGAGATGAGATGAACCCTTCTAAGGTATACTCCTAGTGACCTACCTCCTTCAGCTAAGTCAGTCCTAAATCCAACTCCCCAATAGTAACATCAATTTATGAATCCTACATTGGATTAATTCATTGGCTAGTTGGTTTTCATGATTCAATCACTTCTTCCAAACTCATCATCTGGTAACCAAGGCTTTAATGATTGAGCTTTGGAAGGAGAATTTCATGTCAAAACTGTAACAGATAGTTTATTTCTATTAGCCAGTTGGGTGCTTTTATTATGAAAGGGATTGAGTGTTATTCAATGATCTTTCTGCATCAGTCAAGATGATATTATATTTTCCCTTTATCCTACTAGTATGGTATGCTACTTTAATTTGTTTTCATATGTTAAACCAACTTCACATTCCAGGAGTAAACCTGAGCTAGTTAGCATGGTATATGGAATCTTTCTATATACACCTAAATTCCGTTTGGTGCTACCTTGTGTGGTTTTTTGTTTCAAGATTCATGAGATTTATTAGTCTGTGATTTCCTTGTAGCAACTATATGTTTCTTTGATTTGAGACAGTGGGTCTCCCAAACTGTGGGGAAGTGCCTCTCTCTCTACAACATGTTAGAAAGTCAGAAATGGATTTGTGATGCTTTAAATGTTTGGTAGCATGCACAGTGAAGCCAGCAGCTCTGGGCTTTTCTTTGCAGGAAACACTGGTTGCTGATTGAATCTCCTTGCTGTTAGAGGTCTATGCAGATGTTCTATTTCTGTGTGGTTAAGTCTTGGAAGGCTTTTCACTTCTAGAAATCTATTTTATCTAGGTCCAATTTGCTCTGTGCAGTTGTTCACAGTTCCGTAAAATCGTGTGTTTATAGTTATGTCCCCATTTTTGATGTTAGCAATCTGAGGAACCTGCCTCTGTGCTGTTTTTTTGTTTGTTTGTTTTTACTTTGTTGGCATAACTAAAGGTTAAAGAAGCAACTATTATTTGTTGAGTTGTGGGTTTTTTTAATCTCTTCTGATTTTTTAATATTTCCTTTTAATTTGCTCTTCTTGTTCTGTTGGTAAAATCAGTTTGTTGGTTTCAGGATTTTGTTCTTGAAAACATGACTTGTGTTTGGTTTGGGTATGTGAACGTATAAGTCAGAGGACAACTTTGGGGAATAGGTTCTGTCCTTCCACCAAAGGCTTTGGAGATTGAACAGGGGTTGTTAGGCTTATAGGACTAGCAATTTTATGTATGAGCCATCTTAATAGCCCTCTTCTTTTTTGTTTTTGTTTTTAAATGAAAGTGTATACTGCATGGCTATTGTAGTATTTTGTAACTTCCTTTGTAATTTTTTTTCTGTGGTGCACTGGCCATTCAAGAGTATGGTGTCTAAATGTATGAACGTTCTAGTTTACCTTCTACCAACAACTTCTTTTTTAAAAATATTTATTTATTACTTCAGGTTACATCTCCATCACAGTGTCCTCTTTCCACCCCTCCCAGTTCTGCCCTCCCACCCCTATCCCTTCCATCACACTCCTCTGGAATGGAGTGTTCCTACATAACAGTCCCCTGCCCCATTTCAGCAGTCATATGAGGGCCAAGAACCTCCTCATACACTGGAGGCCTACAAGGGAGCACTACTAGGGCAAAGTGTCTCATTCAGGAAAAAAAGTCTATGTCCATGTTCCCTTTGGTGCATTGGTTGTAGTATTAGTTATCCTGTACTATATGGCTAAAAATCCAACTATAAGTGAATAGATGCCATGTGCATCCTTCTGAGTCTGGGTTAGCTCACTCAGGATGAGCTTCTCTAGTTCCATCCATTTGGCTGCAAATTGCATGATTTCATTGTTTCTGATAGCTGAGTAGTATTCCATTGTATAGATGTACCACAGTTTTTTGATCCATTCTTTGGTTGAGGGACATCTGAGTTGTTTCCAGTTTCTAGCTACTTCAAATAAGGCTGCTATGAACATAGATGAGGAAACTTCCTTGTGATTTGGTGAGGAATCATTTGGATGTATACCCAGAAGCGGTATGGCTGGGTCCCGAGGCAGAGCTATTCCAAGTTTTCTAAGATATCGGCAGATTGACCTCCATAGTGGTTGCACAAGCCTGAATTCCCACCAGCAATGGAGGAGAGTTCCCCTTTCTCCACCCCCTCACCAGCATGTACTCTCCTTTGAGCTTTTGATCTTAGCCATTCTGACAGGTGTGAGATGGAATCTCAGAATCATCTTGAGTTGCATTTCTCTGATGATTAAGGATGCTGAGCATTTCTTCAAGAGTCTCTCAGCCATTAAGGATTCCTCCTTTGTGAATTCTCTGTTTAGCTGTGTTCCCCATTTTTTGATTGGATTATTTGGTTTCTTGGCATTTTAATTTCTTGAGTTCTTTGTAAATTTTGAATATTAGCCCTCTGTCGGATATGGGGTTGGTGAAGATTTTTTCCCAATCTGTGGGCTGCCATTTGTTCAAATAACAGTGTCTTTCACCTTACAGAAGCTTTTCAGTTTCATGAGGTCCCATTTATTGATTTGTTGGTCTTAGATCCTGAGCAGTTGGTGTTCTGTTCAGGAAGTTGTCACCTGTGCCAATGATTTCAAGGGTTTTCCCCACTTTCTCTTCTAATAAATTTAGTGTGTCAGGCCTTATGTTAAGGTCTTTGATCCACTGGGACTTAAGTTTTGTACAAGGTGATAAGTATGGGTCTAATTTCATTCTTTTACATGTGGACATCCAGTTGGACCAGCATCATTTGTTGAAGATGCTGTCCTTTTTACATTGTACGGTTTTCAATTCTTTGATAAAAATTAAGTGACCATAGGTGTGTGGGTTCGTTTCTGGGTCTTCAATTTGATTCCATTGATTCACCAGTACCATGCTGTTTTTATTACTATTGCTCTGTAGTACAGCTTGAAATCTGGGATGGTGATACCTCCAGATGTTTTTTTATTGTACAAGATTGATTTAGCTATTCTGGGTTTTTTGTTATTCCATATGAAGTTGAGAATAGCTTTTTCCAGGTCTATAAAGAATTGTGTTGTTATTTTGATGGAAATTGCATTGAATCTGTATATTGCTTTTGGTAGGGTGGCCATTTTTATTATGTTGATCCTACCTATCCATGAGCATGGGAGATCTTTCCATTTTCTGATAGCCTCTTCAATTTCTTTCTTCAAGGACTTGAAGTTCTTGTTATACAGGTCTTTTACTTGCTTGGTTAGAGTTACCCCCAGGTATTTTATATTGTTTGTGGCTATTGGGAACGATGTTGTTTCCCTGATTTCTTTCTCAGTCCATTTATTTGTTGTATAAAGAAGGGCTTCTGAGTTTTTTAAATTGATTTTGTATCAAGCCACCTTGCTGAAGGTATTTATCAGCTGTAAGAGTTCTGTGGTGGAATTTTTGGGGTCACGTATGTATACTATCATATCATCTGCAAATAGGGACAATTTGACTTCTTCATTTCCAATTTGTATCCCCTTATCTCCTTTAGCTGTCTTATCGCTCTAGCAAGAACTTCAAGCACTATGTTGAAGAGATATGGTGAAAGTGGACATCCTTGTCTTGTCCCTGAGTTTAGAGGAAATGCTTCAAGTTTCTCTCCATTTAATTTGATTTTTGGCCACTGGCTTGCTGTATATCGCCTTTATTATGTCTAGGTATGGTCCTTGTATGTCTGTTCTCTCAAGGACTTTTAGCATGAAGGGGTGTTGGATTTTGTCAAATGCTTTTTCAGCATCTAGCAAGATGATCATGTGCTTTTTTTTCAGCTTGTTTATATGGTGAATTATCTTGATGGATTTTCATATGTTGAACCATCCCTACATTCCTGGGATGAAGCCTACTTGATCATGGTATATGATACTTTTGATGTGTTCTTGGATTCGGTTTGCCAGTATTTTATTAAGTATTTTTGCATCGATGTTCATAAGGGATATTGGTCTGAAGTTCTCTTTCTTTGTTGGGTCTTTATGTGGTTTAGGAATCAGGGTGACTGTGGCCTCATAGAATGGGTTTGGTAGTGTTCCTTCTGATTCTGTTTTGTGGAAGAGTTTGAAGAGTATTGGTATTAGCTCTTCTTTGAAAGTCTGGTAGAACTCTGTGATGAAACCATCTGGCCCTGGGCTTTTTTTGGTTGGGAAATTTTTTAATGACTGATTCTATTTCCTTAGGGGTTTATAGGGCTGTTTAATCTGTTAACCTAATCTTGATTTAACTTCGGAAGGTGGAATCTGTCAAGAAAATTGTCCATTTCACTTAGGTTTTCAAATTTGGTGGAGTATAGATTTTTAAAGTAGGACATAAAGATTCTCTGTATTTCCTCAATATCTGTTGTCATTTCTACCTTTTCACTTCTGCTTTTGTTGATTTGTGTTTTTTCCCTCTGCCTTTTAGTTAACTTCGCTAAGGGTTTGTCTATTTTGTTGATTTTCTCAAAGAACCAACTCTTGGTGTCATTGGTTCTTTGTATCGTTCTTTTTGTTTCTAAGTTGTTGATTTCAGCCCTAAGTTTGATGATTTCCTTCCTTCTGCTCCTCTTGGGAGTGTTTGCTTCTTTTTTTTTTTTTTTTCTAATTCTTCCAGTTCTGCTGTTAATTCACTAATATGAGCTGTCACAATTTTCTCTTTGAAGGCACTTAGTGCTATGAACTTTCCTCGTAGCACAGCTTTCTTTGTGTCCCATAGGTTTGGGTATGTTGTGCCTTCATTTTCCTTGGATTTTAAAAAGTCTTTGATTTTCTTCTTTATTTCTTCCCTGACCTAGTAGTCATCCAGTAAAGAGTTGTTCAGTTTCCATGAGCATGTAGGTTTTCTGTTATTTCTGTTGTTGTTGATGTCCAGCTTTATTCCATGGTGGTCTGATAAGATACAAGGGGTTATTTCAATTTTCTTGTATTTGTTGAGGCTTGCTTTGTGTCTGACTATATGGTCGATTTTGGAGAAGGTTCCATGCGGTGCTGAGAAGAAGGTATATTCTTTTGTGTTTGGGTGAAACGTTCTGTAGATATCTGTTAGGTCCATTTGGTTCATGACCTCTATTAGACTCATTATTTTTCTCTTTGGTTTCTGTCTTGATGACCTGTCCATTGTTGTGAGTGGGGTGTTGAAGTCTCCCACTACTAATGTGTGGAGATCGATGTGTGATTTAAGCTTTAGAAACGTTTCTTTTACAAATGTAGGTGCCCTTGTATTTGGGGCATAGATATTCAATATTGAGATGTCCTCTTGATGAATATTTCCTTTAACAAGTATGTAATGCCCTTCTCTATCTTTTTTGATTAACTTCAGTTGGAAGTCTATTTTATTTTATATTAAGATGGCTACTCCAGCTTGCTTCCTGGATTCATTTGCTTGGAAAACCTTTTCCCAGCCTTTACTCTGAGGTACTATCTATCTTTGTTAGTGAAATTCATTTCTTGTATGTAGCAAAATGATGGGTCTTGTTTATGGATCCATTCTGTAAGCCCATGTCTTTTTATTGGGGAGTTGAGTTCATTGATGTTGATGGATATTAATGACCATAGGTTGTTATTTCCTATTATTTTGGTGTAGGTGGTGGTTGTGTATTTCTTTTGGTTTAGCTGCAGAGGAGTTTTTTATTTCCTCTGTTTTCTTGGGTGTAGTTATCTTTCTGTGTTGGAACTTTCCTTCTAAAATCTTCTGTAGGGCTGGATTTGTGGGTAGATACTGTTTAAATTTGATTTTGTCATGGAATATCTTGTTTTCTCCATCTATGTTGATAGAGAGTTTTGCTGGTTACAGTAGTCTGGCTGGGCACCTATGTTCTCTCAGGGCTTGTAGGACGTCTTCCCAGGCCCTTCTGGCTTTTAAAGTTTCTGAGGAGAAGTCAGGTGTAATTCTTATGGGTCTGCCATTATATGTTACTTGACCTTTTTCTCTTACCGCTTTTAATATTCTTTCTTTGTTGTGTACATTTGGAGTTTCAATTATTATGTGGAGAGAGGAATTTCTTTTCTGGTGTATGTTTGGTGTTCTGTATGCCTCTTGGAATTTTATTGGCATCTCTCTCTTTAGGTTTGAGAAGTTTTCTTCTATAATTTTGTTGAAGATGTTTCCTGGACCTTGGAGTTGGGAGTCTTCTCTTTCATCTATGCCTATAATTCTTAGGTTCCATCTTTTCATTGAGTCCTTGATTTCTTAAATGTTATGGGTGAGAACTTTTTTAGCTTTCTCATTTTCTTTGGTTGTTGTACTGATTTCTTCCATCGAATCTTCCATGCCTGAGATCCTGTCTTCCCTCTCTTGTATCCTATTTTTGATACTCATATCAGTAGTTCTTGTTCTCTTCACTTGATTCTCCACTTCCACTCTTATTTCTGTTTGTGTTTTCTTTATTGCTTCTACTTCCAGTTTCAAATCTTGAAACATTTTATTCATTTTATACGTTTGGGGAGTTGAGTCCATTGATGTTGATGGATATTAATGACCATGGGTTGTTATTTCCTATTATTTTGGTGTAGGTGGTGGTTGTGTATTTCTTTTGGTTTAGTTGCAGAGGAGTTTTTTTATTTCCTCTGTTTTCTTGGGTGTAGTTATCTTCTCTGTGTTGGAACTTTTCTTCTAAAATCTTCTGTAGGGCTGGATCCTCCAATTTGCTTGTTGCCTTGTCTCTTTCCTGTTCAAGTTGAGCCACTTTGTCTTGGAGATGTCTAATGGTATTCTATGTTGTTTTTGCTTATAAAATTGTGGAATCTTAGAATTCCTTCAGAGGTTTGAATTCTTCTTGAAAGGACTCTATCACTTTCCAGAATATAGATTTGTCATCATTCTCATGTGTTTCAGCTGTGGAGGAGAGTGGTCAGAGCTTGCTGTACTAGCATAGCTGCATTTTGTTGGAGTCATATTTCCCTGAGTTTTGTCAGTTCTGTTCTTTTGCTGACCTTTAGCCATTTGGTTGTTCTTATCTGTTTGTTCCTGGTGCCTTCTGGGTTTGGTGCCAAGAAGGGCATTTTGGTGTAGAAGTCATGTAGCTTGGTGATCTGTAGCTTCCCACAGGCTGGATGGGGACTTGTGTAGAGGTTTGTTCTCAGTGTGTCTCCCAGAGCTCACCCCTTCCTGTTGTGTCCCAATTGGGGACTCAGGTCAGGCGTTGTGGTGGAATGTGTTCCTTTAGGTTCCTGGGATTCAACTGGTCTTTGTATAGATGATGGTGCAGGTTGGTAGCTCCCCTGCAGGTTACTTGTCGATCGGTGTTCATGGTCCTCCCAAGCTGCTCTCAGGGGGTTTTCAAGATCAATGTGCATCTAATAGCCAGAAGCACTGTGAGCTGGTACAGCCCACTCCCAGGCAATGAGCAATGGCCTGGGATTGTTTCACTGTTCCCAAGTCAGAACTCTCTGGGTTGTATTCTGGGTAGTCAGTGTGCAGCAGCTCTGCTGGTATGCTCCTAGGTGTCCAAGCACAGATGCTGTGGACTCTTGAGGTCCTAAGTTTGGGGGTTGAGTCTGCCAGCTAGAGACCTGAAAGGATCTGACAGGGAGGGAATACAGTTTCCTGGAGGGAGGAGCTCAGTGTTCTTATCTGGTGACTGCGATCCTTCAGTGTCTATATTTCCAGTACCAAGTTCTTTGTTGTCCCTGCTGGGCAGGCCCAGGTGAGCTTGCGCCTGTCTAGAAGGTCCCCAGGGCACCTCTGTGCTTCTAGGTCCTAAGCCCTAAGCCCTTGTAGTTTGAGTCACTCAGCAGTGCACCCAAACCAAGAACTCACTGCTCCAGGGGTGGAACTATATATGCTGAAGATCTGGTTTCCTGCCGGAGGAGCCAGCACTAGCAAAGGGGTCCAATATTAACCCCACAAGCCATCCAGGGCTTGGACCCAGTGGAGATCCAAGCAGCCCTCCAACCCAGCCACCCACTTTTCTGCCTGCTCTGATCTCACTTCTCCTACGTCTGTGCTGGAGCTGTCCTGTGGATACTGGCAATTGGGGCTGCTGTCGTCCAAGGGCCGGGACACTGCACTGAGGCCAGCAGCATAACCCACTGCCAGAAGTATATCTCCCGTTGCTCTGTCTAGCTGCAGTGTTCTTCCCAGTGACTGCAAATCCAATAGATAGGCCTGTATATCCAATACTCATCTGGGGAAGCCCAAATATGCTTGTGTTTGCCAGACTGCTTCTCCACTATGGTCCTGCTGCTGTCCCACAGCTCAGAATGTGCTGTGGCCCATGGCCACAAAGGTTCCGGTGAGAATATATCAATTCCAGCGACTCCGCTGATCTTCCCCTTGGTGTCAGAATGCCTGAATGGAATCTGGGAGCCCAGGAGGCTGTTGAGTAACCTTGTCTGGGGTTTGGTGCTGCATCGCTGGTATTTGAGTGGCTTGTACCCTGGTCCCTCTCCTGGTGACCATTCTGCTTCCCGGAGTCAGTGGCTTCTGTGGTTTCTGCTGGTCTGTTTTTCTGAGTGTCCGAGAGAGGAGAGTCTTGCCCAGGGACTGTTAGTAGTCCCTGGGTCACTGGGTGAAACCCAGCAGGAGCCACTCAGATTATTGGTCAGCACCTTAAAACTCTGTGGTGTTATAGCTGTTTTCCCCACATTCAAAATGTGTTCGTGTGGGCTGCTGCCATCTTGGATTCCCCTACTAAAAAATTCTAATGTCATCATCTTGTGGTCTAAGAGAGTATTTTACATGAAATCACTTTCCACATTTATTGAGATTTCATTTATGTCCTGACATATGATCTATCCTTCAGGATGTCTAACATGCACATAAAAACCATGTGTAATCTGCTTTTGACTATTATATATATATATATCTGTTAGATATTGTTGGTTTGTGTGGTGCTCACATTTCATTTTCTTGTCTGGTGTTGCTCACCCTATCTCTCTCACTCTCTCCCTTTCTCTGTTATTCAGAGTGGTGTATTAAGGTCTCCAGTTATTTAGAACTTGCTTAGAGCCACCTATATCTTCAGTTCTGCCATTTGCTTCCTATATTTTAACAACAAAATATAAGCATAAAAATAACTGTAGTTATTATTTCTTGCTATATTAAAACTTTCTGCTTTGTCTTGTCTAACTCTTGAAATTTAAAGTCCATTCTGTCATGTTAGTATAGCTCCCCTACTTTCTGTTGGTTACTGTTTACATGGGATAAATCATTTTCTGCTCCTTTCGTGTGCATGCTAGAGATTGGACTCAGGGCTCCATACTCTGCTCTGCAAAGACTCTGCCAATGAGCTACATCACCCAATGTAGAATGGACATTTTTCAGCCTTTCACAGCTTATTTGTACATTTGGTTAGAAAGCGAATGACATGACACAGTCTAGAATCCCTGGGAAGGGAGTCTCACCTCCTGGGAAGAACTGCCTAGAATAGATTTACCTGTGGAAATGCCTGTACAGAATTTTCTTATGTGAATGCAAGTGGGAAGATCCACTGTGAGTGTGGGTGGCACTGTCCCGTAAGTTAGGTCTTGGACGGAATGACAAGGTGGGTGATGAGGTGAGCATTAGCATACATGTGTTACTTCACTGTCCTCTGCTCTGACTGAGGCTCTAATGTGACTTGTTTCTTCTACTTCTGGCCTTCCCCACAGTCAGGGACTATGAGCCAACTCAATCTCTTCTCCATTTAGCTGCTTTTTTCTGGATATTATCACAGCAACAGGAAAATAAATTAACACATTGGGAGTTTTAATATCTTAATTAATTTAATTAATAAGATATTTTAATTGCTTTTCATTTCCTTTTCTATGTATTTTGTCATGATTTTCTTATGATTATTTTCTTATGGTTAACATTTAACATCTCCAAGTTATGACACACAAATTTGAATTTATATGAAGAACAAAAACAGAAAAAAGACATTGCTTCAGTACAGCTTTGTACACAATTACTTTCTATTATTGGCATCACAATAGTATGTATTGTGTATCCAAAGACATAGACTAATAATTTTTTTGAATTAGTTTCTTAAAACATATAGAAAATAAAAGTGGAGCTACATAGCAAACTATAGTAACACTAGATTTTGAACTAATAACTTTAAAATTATTAGTCTGTTATATCATTTAGAAAGCAGAGTTTCAAACAAAAGTTAAACTAATTTTTGTAATGGCTCATATTTTTATTTGTTGAGATATTTGTTCACTTTATATGGCTTTATGTTTCTTACTAGTGCCCTTTCATTTCAACCTAAAAGGCTTGTTGCTGTTATTATTGTTCAGACAATCTCTTACTGTGTTGCCCTGCTGTCCCCATTGACTCTGTAGACCAGTGATTCTCAACCTGTGGGTAGCAATCCCTTTGGGGTCAAACAACTCTTTCACAGGGGTCACCTAAGGTCTTCAGAAAACACTGATATTTACATTATGATTCATAATAATAGCATTACAGTTATGAAGTAGCAACAAAAAATGATTTTACAGTTGGGGGTCACCGCAACATGAGGAACCATATTAAGGGGTCAAATCATTAGGAAGGTTGAAAGCCACTGGTGTAGAACAATCTGGTCTGGAACTCAAAGAGATCTGTTTGCTTCTGCCTCCCAAGGGCCTGGATTAAAGGCCTGGCCATCACAATCAGCCTCTGAAGGACATTTTTGAAGGACAGGTCTACACACTAATGGATTCACTCAGCTCTGATTTATCTGCAAATGTCTTCCTTTTTCATATTTGAAAGACAGTTCAGCCTGGTATAAGATTCTTGCCTGGGGCTGGAGAGATGGCTCAGTGGTTAAGAGCACTGGCTGCTCCTGTAGAGGTCATGAGTTCAGCTCCCAGCAACCACATGGTGGCTCACAACCATCCATAATGAAATCTGGTGCCCTCTTCTTGCTGCAGATATACCTGCAGACAGAACACTATATACATAATGAATAAATTTTTTTAAAAGAGCCTAAAAAAAAGATCCTTGGCTGATTCTGTTGTAAACTTTAGTGCTTAGAGTATATCAGCCCCTTTCCCTGCTGATGTATGAAATTGCTGATGAGAAACTATTGGAATTGTCTTGATGGAACCCTAGCATGAATAAGGGCTTCTATAATGTGCTTTGCACGGGCTTCTTTGACTTCATCCTGGGAGAGTTTACTGAATCTCTGCATCATGTCTTCCATGGAAATTCCAGTAGTTTTCAGTTGCTATTTATTCAAATATTCTCCCACAACCCCAACCTTTACTTTCTCTTCTCTCTTTGGGTTGATCATAATGCAAGCTTATCTGCTTGTGTTCCTTAGTTCACTTTTCTTCCCTCCTTTCTGCTTCTCAGACTCAATAATTTCATCTATCTTCTCTTCAAATTTTCTGTTTCTTCCTCTTCTCAAATCTGCCTTTAATCACTCAAGTGAATTTGTAAAATTTTTGATATTGTGTATTTTATCCCAGAATTTTTGTCCTCATATCTTTAGTTGTTTTGAGCAACCATAAGGCTATTGTTGTAAAATCTTTTGTCGTTCCAGCACATGCTCTTTCTTAGGGACGATTTCTATTGACTTAAGTTGACTTCAAATGCTATGTACTTTCCCAGTCCTCCCTCATATGTGTGTGTGTGTGTGTGTGTGTGTGTGTGTGTGTGTGTCTATAAAATGTTACATGTTTGAAGCTTGTAGTTGTGGAAACGAGTCTCTATAGAATAAAAACAGCAGCTTCAACCCTTTTTGAACATCAGGCTGGTCACTTGATTCTTCTACACATTCCCCTCTCCACATCACGAGAAGCAATAGTGTTGTCAGGCTTTCCACCACCATGTAACAAGGGTCCCTTTCTGCTACTTTCCAGCAGCAGATGCCCCCCTTGCTTCATTGACAGCATCATCAAAGTTGAAATTACTACTAACAGTCCATTTTGGTAAACTATTATTCAACTCCCTCAGCCTCTGCTTACTACCCGGTCTAAAACCAAGATCATCTCCTTTTTTCCAGCTATTCAGCCTTTATTTTTTTTTCTAATGCTGTATGACAGATCGTTCCCAAACTTAGTGACATACTGCAAGCAAGCAAACAACCAAACCAAAATAACTCATCTTTTAGCCCACAAATGTTTGTGTATCAAGGCCTTGCTGGGCTGGAGCCACAGGCCCAGTCTTATAAAGATGTCAAAGTGTTAGATGGGGCTGAACCTTTAGTTACCTTAAGTCTCAACTAGGGAAGACTTCAATCTTACCTGACTACCTAGATATTGGCAAGCTTCAGGTCCTCATTGACTATTGGCTGAAAACACCATGACCAATGCAACCTGGTAGAAGAAAGGGTTTCACTATTCAACATTGAAGGAAGTGGTGAGGACAGGAACCCAAACAGGGCAGGAACCTGGAGGCAGGAGCTGATGCAGAGGCCATGGAGGGGTGCTGCTAACTGGCTTGTTCCTCATGGCTTACTCAACCTGCTTTCTTATAGAACCCAGTACCACCAAGCTAAGGGGTGGCACTACCCACAATGCTCTGAGGCCTCTCCATCAACCACTAATTAAGAAAATGCCTTACAGCTGGATCTTGTGGATGGACTTTTTTTTTTCCCCCAATTGAGGCTCCCTCCTCTCTAACTCTAGCTTGTATCAAGATGACATAAAACTAGCCAGCACAGGTAGGGAATGAGTTTGGGGGCCTGTTTCAGAGATGACACCACAATGAGGTATGTCTTTTTTTTTTACTTTGATAACTATTTTTATTTTGAACTAATCTTTTGTTGCCCTAAGTACCAATTTGCTGTAGCCCCTTCATGAGTATGGTATATCAAGTGATGATTTTAAAATTTTAAGCAAGTCTGAGCTTAATTCCTACTTTTGGAAGTCAGTAATTTTTTGAGTATACTTTTGTATTATTGACCAGATCTTTGGGCTTTATTTTTTTATACATAAGAAAATTAGCCTATAACAATCCCCATAGTTATGTGAGACAATGCTAAGTAAGGTGTATGCGTGTGTGTGTGTGTGTGTGTGTGTGTGTGTGTGTGTGTGTGTGAAAGAAAACCAATAGCTACCATATTGTAGATAATACTTTTCTCATTTTTCATTCATAGTTTGATTTTATTAATAATGTTTGTGCCAAGCAGACTTTTTCCCCTTCATCTCCATGTAGTCAGATTGATCAAATATCTCTTTTAGGGGGGAATAATACCATTAAAATCAAAATCTATGTTATTTTCCTCTAATATATCTTTGGTATCCTCTTACTGTCTTTTATGGACAGATGTGAATCTCATTCCTAGCATCTGACACTTTCTTGTCACCTCATTCTTACCTAGCTTTTTAATCCTCTCTGAAAACTCTTTCAGAGTCTAGTGAAGTCTCACCATCCTTCAGTGTGCACATTGATACACACCTGCATTTCTCCCCAACCCCTTTCTCTGTGGGAAGACAGCAGAGGCTGCTCTAAAAGTGCTTTTCTAGGTGCAGAGCTTTGTACAATGCCCACACACTTAGTTACTTAATGAGAAGTGACCAGAGAACACTGGTTCAAAACAAAAAGAATATGCAACCTTCATACTCACACGGTTGGAAGTTTTGGTTCTTTTCATTCTAATTTTCCGGAAGATAACGACTATGTGAATTCAACTTTATGACTATTTTGCAATATCACTATCCCCATAGTCATGTGAGACAAAATTCTAAGCAAGTTTCTGTGGCCTAGAAAATCAGTATCTAAAGAATTCATGGCCCAGGCTCCCTGGCAGCTAAGTCCACTCAGGTAATTAGGTTCTGGGATATGAGAAGCAGTAAGTACAGCTTGACATGACAACTTTAAAACAGAAGGAGCATCTCCTCCCTTCACTTTCAGCTTCATGTAAAAATGTGGCCATAGGAGCTGAAAAAGCAACCCTAACTAAAGTAGAATCTATGTGGAAAAAAGAAAGCACAAGGGTAAAGGGAATCAAGGTTCTTGAAATGCTAGGGCCATCTTTGTAACTCTGTGTGGCTGTTTGAATAACCATCTGTGATAAGCATCAACTGCTGTCTTGTTTGAACTGTTGTTATTATGACCTTCGTTAGCAGAAATCAATTATGTATCCCAACTTGCAGAGTGCCCACAGGGGCCACATCCCACCTCCCTCTGGGATGGTTCCCTACTGATTCTTTATGAGAACTCAGTCTCAGGCAGGTGGAATGAGACACATGGATACTTGGGATCATGAAGATGCTGCCTTGTCTTCGCAGATTCGCCATTATACTCTGTGATGAAAACACAGCCTGCTCCAGGACCATGTTATAGAGTCACTCAGCCATTCTTGCAGACACCACAGAAGAGAACGTGGAATGAAGCTATTGAACCATGCAAGGTAACACACTGAAGGTTTGACTTGGCTCTGGATCCCTGCAGTAATGTAATGAGGACCAAAGCCTGTAATTGTTAAAATGCAAGTCAAATACCAATGTAGAGGAGAGAGGGGGCCAAAGACAGAACCCTGGCAAAATGGACCCAGGCTCCTATTTCAGGCACCTGGATCCCATTAGTCTCTCATCACTATAGACTCTTACACTGCCCCCTGCCTTCTCTCCGATCTTGTCCTGAGCTGCCAGCATCTTTAATTTTTATAACATTGTATCTGAAAAGACAGTAAAAGTTGAGGATGGAGCCTGAGTCCATGGGATCCAAATATGTAGTAGCAGAATGCTTCAAGTAGGTAACAAGAGAAATGGAACTACTGCCAAAACCCCATTCTGTTTCCTTCTTTGAACCCTTACCTTGCCTTTACCCTTTCCCCAAATATGCATATATAGGTCTTGTTAAGAAAACTCCTTCCATTTGGCCTATTTCCAAGACAAGGGTACAGCTGGGCCGAAGGGCCACATGTTGAAGTTATTAATATGCCTATGCCCTTCTCCCCCACTGAGTTCACTGATCAAAGGGCCTGCCAGAGCAGCAAGGGATAGCCTCGCATAATGGGAACTGAAATTCTACTTAAGAAACCAGCTTTGCCAAAACACACTACCTTTTTAAGTGAAGCATTCCATGCACATATTAACCTGATTACAGAAAGGAAGGGGGATCTTTTTCCCTCTGTACCCTGCTAATAATTTTCTGTCAAGTCTGATTTGGCTTTAGCTGCACTCCAAGTTCTTGTGATGTGCCCCGTTCACCAGTAAACTGGAAACAGAAGGTGCTGTACAAACTCTGAGACAGGATACTTCACCCATGAATCCAGACGCTGCAGCACGCAGTTCCCTGCCAGCGGCGAAGGCCAGTGACTTCTCCAGTCTCAGACAGCCAGAAGCCTGCCTCCGATTCACACAGTCAGCAGATGAAACACATGGAGAAAATGGTGGAAATAATTAAGAATTCTTGGAGTTAACAGAAGCATTGGCTCACTACATACAGCCCCTGCCTCAAAAGGGAGTAAACCATGGTGCTTTTTAGAGAATAGACAGTAAGAAAGCACTTAGAGTCCCAATCAGTTCCAGCCCCAGGTTGGAAAGCTAGTTAGGTAAAAGAGGGGGGGTAGGGAAGGAGGGAAGAAGGAAGGAAGGAAGGAAGGAAGGAAGGAAGGAAGGAAGGAAGGAA
>CAJQZJ010032054.1:1217700-1229306 GCA_907164525.1 Lophiomys imhausi | reverse complement strand
GAAGGAAGGAAGGAAGGAAGGAAGGAAGGAAGGAAGGAAGGAAGGAAGGAAGGAAGGAAGGAAGGAAGCAGATTTCAAGGAAGCAGTGTCATTTTGCTTTGCCTGATAAACAGGAGAAACACTTTAGGGTTTATTCCATCATATTCCCAAATAATATGGGTCCTGTGAAGCTGACAGAATGTCCCCAGACAGAATATCAAAAGATCTAGATGTTGTTAGGTTGCCCAAATCCAGGGCCAATCTATGAAGATTCTGAATATGATAGCCAGCTAGAGGACAATCATTTGTGCTAAATGTCACCTTTGGAAGCTTCAAGCATAAACTGTAAACTCCTTCTCAAATTGTACTCCCTCAAAATTTCAGATTTCCTAAAGACACAAGCTTAGAGAGATCCAGAGCCACCCACACGTGAAAACCAGCATGTATACATGCGTATGTCTTCACGTGCACATTGCTTACATGTAGGGCAGAGAACAGCCTCTGACAGTGTTCCTCGGGTGTTTTCTACCACACATACCCCACCACTGGCCCAATTACAGAGTAGGCTACCTGGGCAGTGAGTCCCAGGGGTTCTTGCACCTCTTCCTCCACAGGACTAGGATAACAAATGCAAGCCACGTGCCACATGTCGGTATTTGTTTTAACATGGGCTCTGGGGACTGAATTTTGATCCCTGTGCTTGCAAGGGAAGGCAAGTTCTCACTCCAGTCCCTGAAAACCAGAATGTCACCCGTATCTCCTCTTGCTAGTGTTGCAAGCTCTCATGGCCACAGAGACAGGATGGGGCTAAGCAGTTCTCTTGAGAAGTTCCAGGCATGCATCAACAAAAAGTAACTCAAGGGCATCCATGGTCTAGGCTGGTCATTTTCTGCTTGTATCTGGGATCTTTTAAAAAATATTTTGCTAGTAATAACCAAAGAAGACATTGTTCCCAAGCTCTTACAAGACTAGAGCAGGGTCAACGCACAGGAAGAAACAGAAATTTTTCATTTGAAGAAAGGGAGATCTTACTAACAAAGCTGCTGTGTAGACATGGCATCCTATTCCTCTTAGTATGCCTTGAAAAAAAGCAACATCATTCTTCTTATTTTGTGAGAGGAGTACAGTAATGTAGAGGGATGTCCTAGATATCCCAGACTTCCTTACATTCGATATTCCTTTTGACATCCACTATCTTTCCCAGAGTCCTGGAGAACATGTTGCCTTATAGTCCACAACATGTCATTTTAGAGCCAGGGTTAACAATATGGTTTTCTTTGGCAATTCAAGAAGAACCTTTTTTTGGACAGATACTGTTCGTAATTTCTGATAGTTACTGTAGAGGAGACAGTATCAAAGTGGTTACTTACAAAAGTGGTTGCTTACTTGGCTTTCCTAACTTTCTTGTCTCTAAAGGGACATTCACAACCATACCAGCCAAGAACACAGTGATTTATCCCTTGTCAACATTCAGTAAAAAAGAATATGGCTTTAAAGTACTGAGTCCAAACCTAAGCTTGAACCTACTGGCATGCTTTGATCTGGAGCATATACCAACATAAATAGTCTATGTCATAATTTTAGTTAAGTGACACACGTTAGGAAATAATTTATAAATTCTTGCTAGTAAATTACATTTTCTATGATGTCTAATCTGTTAAAATATAGCCAGTCTTTATATCTAATGGATTTAAATTTAAATAAAAATCTAACATCATTCTTTAAAATAATCAAGCTAGGTTTTAGAAAATATTTCATTTTCTTCAAATACATTCTTTCACTTAGCACCCCATGTTATAGTCTATTTTACCAAAGATCATTTCAGCCAGGTAAACATAAAAATAGGCTATAGCTGTAAGATGAGCCTGCTTGAACTTTGGCTGTGAAAAGTCCAGAAGAGGAAAAGATGTCTAGTTATTCTCAATGGCTTTTGGGAAAGGCATTTATAATCAGTCATTGCTATTAGAATCCCACAACACATGCATTGGGGACAAAGGGAAACAGAAAGGAAGAAAAGCCAGCAAACAAATGTAGTCCTCATTCAAGCTGAGGATGAACCAAGAGAACAGAACAGGAACTATGGAGGGGAAGGAACAAATGCTGTGCTTTAGGGCAGAGGAGTGAGTGACTGTCCTCAGATGAGTTGGTTGCAGCTGTTGAATAGGATTCTTCTCCAACATCAAAACATTACTGAAACTTCACCAACTTACGAGATAAGAGCCTTTCCTATCTCATTTCTTCCTCAAAACAGCCATCTGGAAGAGTGCCGAGTGCTGAGTGCTTCAAAACCCTAGAGCAATTCATGTACGGTGTCAACAAGAATAACTTTTTAAAGAAAATTCTTAGGGCTCCATAAGCCATGCAAGCGTGTCAGGCACCTCGTGATTCTGAACACGTGCTTGAATCATCCTGTCATAGAGCTAATTTAAGTGAACAAGCACAAGTGAACCTCCAGGTTTGTGGGGGAAAATGTCTGTCTCTAGTAAGCATCCAAGTCAGTGACATACTCTAAGTCTTACCCATCTTGGTTGCTTCTAGAACTAAATTGACTTTTCATCGTTGGTTTCTACCAGTTAACTGTGGTGACACTTAGCAAAACAGTCAAAACCAAAGAAGTGAACTGCTGCAAAACTTGGCCTAAGAAATTATCCCTGGCTCAGGAAGCCACATCATGTCTACATCTCTTCTTCCCTGAGGTGGAGCAGCTTTCTTGGCTCACTATAATATTATAATTATCTAATATAACGTATTTTTATCAAGTTTAAAAAATTTAAGCCATATTTTCTAATTTAATAATAATAGCAATAAAATATGCTTAGTATAAAGTTCAGACAGTAAGAAAAAAAAAAAGAAAAACTGAGTCTTTGTGCCATGTAGTACCTCAAAAGCGTCCACTGTTACCTACAGATTTACTAGAGGCTGGAAAAGAGTGGAATTCCTGGAGCTGGAATTACAAATACAGGTGGTTTTGAGGGAGCAACCAATCTTGGGTTTTTTGAAGGAAAAACAAGTGCTCTTAACCACTGAGCCATCTCTAGAGCCCCAGAAAAAGGTTAAAACTTAAACATGGAGTTTAACCAAAGGATAGAAAGCAAATACCCACCATCACTGAGTTATTTGGCGGTCTCATATTCCTGGCTCCTCTCTGGCTATGTAGCACTATCCCACAGTGATTGTAATGTCCATTTACCTGGTTACTGAGTTGCTTGTTGTCCTTTTAAACTTGTCTCTCCTGAAGTGCTTCCTGGGTTGGTTTTTTGGTTTTGCCTGTTCGGATGCTTGTCCTCTTTACATCTGTATGGGCAGTAACTAGTCCCAGATTGTCAAACATATACTCTACCAGTAAACTACACCTCCAGACTCAGGTTCTTTAATGACTCTTAGGAGGATTTTTATTTGTTTGCTTTTCTCTGGTTTTGTGTTGATTTGTTTGTGTTTCCTCAATGGCTCTGCTGGTTTTACACATCAGGTGCTTCTCCTATCAGGTGCATTTCACATTCTTTACCCTGTCTTTTTGAAGGCGACTTTTATGGAATTTGTTCTTTGACAATTTCATTCATTTATAAAGCACATTTTGATTACTTTCACTTTCCCACCCTGTCTAATCCACCCCACTGTCACTCACCCTCCTCTCTAGAAGTCCCTTTCTCACATTTATGTACATTTTTGTTGTGTTTGAAATCCACTGAGTTTTAACCAGGATTATCATCACAACCATAGGCTTGGAAACATCCACTGGAGCTTGGTGGGCTCCTCAATGGGTACACAACTGAAGACAATGACTATCTCATCCTTCAGAATCCATTAATAGCCAGTTGTTAGGCAAGAAGGGGTAGGGACCATTGCGTCCCTCCCTGATTCATGATTGATTCTTGATAGAGGCCCAGTCTTCTGTAGGTCTAATGCGGGCAGCCACACACTCTGTGAAGCCGTGATGGCATTGGTCATGCTATATCCAGAGCACTTCATAACTCTTCTCCTTACATTTGGCTCTTTTGTTTTCTTTTATTCAACTTTTTTTTGGCTCTTAACATTCATTTTTCCCCTCCTTTGTGATGGTTTCCAAGCCTTATACAGCATTCTATAAATATCCTATTTATGGCTGAGCACTCAATTATCACTTATTCCAAGTACCTTGGAAAGTCATGGATCTCTGCATTCACAATTATTCAATGCAGAGGGAAGCTTCTCTGATTAAGGTTGAAAGTTGTGTCAAAAGTATCAACATAAATATTTAATGTCAGCTTGACATCATGACAGTCTAGCTAAACAGGAGTAAGACCCTCCATGAGTTTGTGACTAGGTTTATAGTACCAGCCATGAATTCCCTTTGGTGAAGCAGACTGTAAATCTAAGCAGCAAGCTGTTAGTTATTCCAATAATAGTTGTGTCACTATTGCACTAGTGAGCACAGCTTGCCTAGCAGGTTGGTATTGTAGTTATAGTCTTCATAGATGGGTAAGACTGTTGATACCTTTTCTCTCCCAGCAGCCTATGTGGTACCTTCTGGTACTATGAAACCTTTCAGCTTCTAGCTCAGTTCTAGCTTGATTTCTCTATACCTTGTAACCAAGATGTGTGGTGTCTCAGGATCTTATCAACTTGTAGACACCAAGAAATGTGGCAAGATCTTACACTGTTTGGGGGCCTCTGAGGCCTCCCTGACCAACGGCTAGCTCATAAGGAGGGTGTGTAATACATAGCACTAGGATTTTGTTTAACAAGCTTTGGCTTTCAAAAGCAACGTTATCCAGGCACAGAGGGTTTCAACTTTCTTAACTTATATTTTTAATTGACTTATAAAGCAGTAAATTTCAAAATGGCTTTTTCATATATTATTAGTTTGGGTTAACTCTTCTTCCCTCCCCATTCTTCCCCCAGTCCCTCCATACTCATCCTTGGTTAATCATTTCACCCTCAAAATGTCCTGTTTTCTGTCACCTAGGTTCTGCTATCTCCCTCCCCTAAAACATCCCAGCAAACAGTCCTTTTCTAGTTTCTTCACTTCTACAGTCTGGGTACTGAAGCTGATGGAACATGGTTCAGAGTACACTTGGGCTAACAGGAACAGGCAAGGGTTTTCTTAACAGCGACTTTGGTAGTGAAGGAAACATGACCCAAACAGGATCGCATGAAGCTAAAAGGGTTCTGCACGGCAGAGGAAACCATCAGTCAAATGAAGAGGAGGCCAAAGAGTATGTGGGTGGGTGGGGGGGGAATCTTTGCCATCTGTACCTCTGACAGAGCAGTAATATTCAGAAGGGACAAAGAACTTTTTAAAAAACCTAAAACATCAAATAAGCAAAAAGCCCAATCAAAGCAGGGTTGGGGACAGTGATTAGAACAGAGAATTATTAAAAGAAACACAAATTGTTAATAGTCACTTTAAAAAGTATTCACATCTTTAGCCATTAAAGAAATTCAGATTAGAACGACTTTTAAATTCCTTACATTTCCCCCCAATGACAATGGCTATTATCAAGAAATCAAATGACAACAAGTACTGGTAAGGATGCGGAGAAAGAACTCTTTGTTCATCATTAGTGAGAGAGTATGCTGGTGTAGCCATTATGGAAATCACTGTAGAGGCTCCCTAAAAGAATTACCACTTGACCCCTGGACATATACTCAAAGGCTTCTAAATCCTACTACAGAGAGACTTGCTCAGGCATGTTCATTGGTATTCTACAATAGCCAAGAGGTAGGATCAGACTGGATGTCTATCAACCGATGAAAAGAAAATGAAAATATGGTACATATACATCATGGAATTTTGTTCAGCTGCAAAGAAAATTAATACTTGAAAGTAAATATATGAACTAGAAAAAAATTACAGTAAGCAAAGCAACCTAGGTTGAAGAGACTCAAATATGGCATGCTCTGTCTTATGTATGGACCCAAGCTTCACATCTTTGCATTTGTGTTTTTGCCCTAGAGAGCCTATACTGTCTTTGTTTACAAGGAGGTTCTCAGTATAGTCCACTTACTAGCTTATTCCTTTTCTCATAAAAGATTTTTTTTTTGAAAAATCTCTTACCTCAGAATCATGAAAAGAGTTTTCTATATTATCTTCTAAAGACTATTATTATTTTGCTGGGCGGTATCTTAGGTTATGAACCACCTGAAACTAATGGCACATAAGGGTCCTTTTTACATCTTTTCAAACACAGACACATTCAAGAGTTCCAGTACATTTTAATAAAAGGTCCATTTCCCCTCCCACCCCCTTGCTTTGAACTGCAACCTTTGTCATAAATTAAGTATCCATTTATGTATGGGACTGATTGGGGGCTGTCTAATCCATCTTTTTGTCCTCTCCTGTCCATGTATGCATTTATTCACATGATTTTCTCATGATCTTGTAGAAAATTGGACTCTGCCCTACTTCTTCAGTGAGAACATTATGATTTTTCTTGATCTTTTTGTTTCAGCTCAGCCTACAGAGTTAGTTTGTTGAGCTTTTGATTGGTGTGATACTAAATATTAAACATCAAAGTGGAGGGAGTTGGCAACTTTGAAAAAGAGCAGAGTTAGAGGACTTACAGTTTCCATGACTGACTAACTAGAAGACTCTGGTAATAAGCCACTGTCATGTCAGCTTGGCCAGATACAGGGATCAGGTGCACACAGATAATTCCACACGTACATAGTTGATTTTCACCAAGGATGCTAAGGTAATTCGTTGCAGGATTTATCATCTTTTCCAAAAGTGGACCATGAGCAAGTAGATATAGATATATATAGATATGTATGTATACATATCTATGTATCTATAGAGATCTTTTTCTCAGAGAGAAAAACCTGTCCATTTTGTTCTTTAATACAGGGTTTCTCATTGTCCAGGAGCTTGCCAACTAGGCTAGGCTGGCTGGCCATAGAGCTCTGAGAATCTACCTGTTTCCAATGCTTTAGTGTTGAGATTATAAATGTATGCAACCAAGTCTGGCTTTTCTCACATGGACTCTGGTTGTCTGGAAGGTAACTTTAATGACTGCGTCATCTCCATAATCTCTGTATATCTCCTCTCACAGACTTTAATGGGGGGGGGGGTTACCTCTTTCCCCTGTGTTCTCCAACAAGGAAAACACTCCAAGTCCTTTCTAAGAAAGGTTTGCTTCTTTTTAAAAATACAACCATCTAACTTCAACTCTTAGCAGATTGAAGAAACATTATTTTATAGATTTTTCTAGTGTTATTCTTACTTTTTTTTTCCTTTTGGCTCATTTTGAACTAGTAGGCTATAAACCACTTATCTACCTTATGACTTTCACTCCTTATCTGCAGGAATAGTATTTTGTTCTTTAGAGTTTAACATTCATTTTTGTGTGTTGCTGTGTGTGCACACACAAGTTGTGGAAGTTGGCTCTGTCCTCCCACACTGTGTCCCAGGAACTGAGCTCAGGTCATGCAGCTTGGTAGCAAGCTTCTCTACCCACTGGGCCATCTCACCAGCCTGAAATTATAATTTCAAACTATATTTTTTCAGTAGAATTTGACCACAGTCCTTTCCTGTGAATAATTTTCTCATGAAAATAGCTTCCCTAAACTTTTAAGAATTAATGAGTTAGCTTCATGTTGCTTACATGAAGTGCTCAAAAATACAATCTTACCCACTGAGATTTTTTGTTCTGTTCTCTCCTCTCAGCTTTAAAGATGTAACACATCTTTTTGTCTCTTTCTTTGGTTCCCCTACTATTTCCATCTTGATCAATTTTGGATTATCTTTCTTGAAATTTCTTCTTATGGAGTTTTGTCCTAAAAAGGTAACTTCAGTTCCACCTCTTTCCTTTTCCTGAAGAACTCTTGTCTTGCTCTCCAGACTTCTGGGCCTGCTGTAGTAACTTGTGTGACCAATCCTGTATTTAACCATCTCACAAGAGCTGATTCAGCTCACACTGGGAATAGCAGGCTATTTTACAGTATCTCTGTTTTCAAATTCATCTGCTCTTACCCAATGTAAGTAGGAATTAAGTTTTATTAACATAAGACAATCAAAAGATATAATTTAGGTTTAGCAAACATGACTCATGTCTGTTAGGCCCGCTTTGTAATTCTCCTTTAGTAGGTAGTGAAGTAAATTCACCTCCAACAGCCACATTCTAAAATCAATGGATTTTATTAAGCCGATATTAGCCTGAAATATCATCTTTGTGAAGAAAGAATATTGGAATGAAATCATTTCAATGAAAAAGCTTGACTAACTTTGTGAATAGAGAAAACTCTTGTAGTTGAGGGGGAAGATCTCAAACTGTTGTTCCATGGCCTTCCACAGGCTAGCTCAAAACTTCCAAACCTAAGAAATGGCTTCTGCACTCTATGTGGCATTGTGGCAAGGCAGAAAGGAGACTGGAATATACTTTCCACTTGTGATCATTATATGCACACAGATGAATTAGTCACCGTCTTACAAGATCAGTTAGACTGCACCATATCCAGAGAGGTCTCCTGAGACCAGGCCTTTGTGCTCACTAGAACCTTTACAAGAGGCAGCAACACTGTGAAAGGTGCATAGGACTTTTAACAGATATTTCAATAATACATTTGATTTCTACTTCCAGCTGAGATAGAATAATAAAAATCCATCAAAAGAAAAGCCTAAGGTTACACAAGAAAATAAATTGAAAAAAAATATTATTTAGAGCCCTGGGTATCACATGAGAAAAGACATGACCCATGAAAGGAAGAAGCAGTGAGTCTGCTGACGGTCGTATTCTCCTTTGGGAGTCTCTATGTCATACCTAACACAGCTAAGAGACCCAGCTGAGGCCCAGGAGACCTCCTATTGAGATAGGATGAATCTTGGGGACCTAAGTAGCTGAAAGTCTCAGAATACAAGCAAGTATCAGAGAGAAACTATCAGAGGCTCAGAAAAGAACTGGCCTGAAGATCATAGGTGGGGTAGCTGATGCCTTCAAGGTAGGAACAGTTCTCAGAAGAAACACTCCTCAGTAGTGGGGGACAGACTGCTCTGGGTCCTACTCCAAAGAACTTAACTTTGAAGGATCCAAATAACATAGCACATCCCAGAAGAAGCTTAAGTAAGTTTATAAAACTACAAAATAACCAGTTCCCAACAAGGGAACATATAAAATGTCTGGCATCTAACCAAAGATCAGTGAAGCATGCAAAGAGAAGGGAGAACAGAGCTCAGAATTAATAAGAATAATCAATCAATCTAGAATTTACACAGATAACTTAGCAGAAGGTAACGGAAAAGCAGATACTTTTTGTTTTTGTTAACTTGTTTTGTTTGTTTGTTAGTTTTTGAGACAAATCGTCCAGTCTGTCCTCAAATGATCTTCCACCCTCGGCTGGAATTACATGCAAGAACAATCATGCCTGGGGAAAACAAATCTTAATATTAGCTTTTGATATGTCTACATTCAAAAGTCAAGTTAAATACAAATTAAGCTTCTAGAAATGAAAAATTTAGTGTCAGAGATGGAAAAATACACTGGTTAGGATTAGTTCCAAATTAGAGAAAAGATAGGTGGACCTGAAGACATAGAGTCATAAACTATTCAAAAATAAAGGCCACAGAAAAAAACAATCCAACTCAAAAACACAAACACCCCCCTCCAAACCAGCTAAACAGATGGAAAAACCTAGAATATCAGTAAATTATGAGTTAACCCTAGTGTACTAATTCTAAAATAATTGGGAGTCCCTGGGGTGACGGGAAGAAAAGGCAAGCCATGACTAAAACTATATGAGGGTATGTCATACTGAAACCAAGATGTGATGAAACTAATGATAAGTGTGACAATTCTACATAAGTAAAAAACTATGTAGCAAATAAGGATGACATCAAATCAGCTGTTGATACAAGACCACAGAAGAGTAGCAGTTTTAGATTTTTGAAAGAAAACAAAACTAGGATGAATAGAAATTATTCTTTTATAGCTACTCAGTTTCAAGCTTAGAGCTTGGGAGCAGACATTAACAGTATAAAAGAAAGCTATATTTAAGGATTGTTATCCTCAGAGAAAAGGAAAATCACCCAGCAGCCATCCTGCATACCCTTTACTAGTCCTCTGATACTAGTACCAGCAACTTTATTGCCAAATTCATCATTGTCTGTAAAAACAGGTACAATGTCTATAGTCATTGATGGGACCACTTGTTCCTAAAAATCCCATCACTGAGATCAAAGGCCAGCCTACAGACTACCCAAACCTTTTCTTTGTGCCCTCTTTTCCATGTGTCTTCCATGAGTTTATTTTGCAGCTATCTAGAATCATAGCACTTTCTTCCTGTGCTAGAAGTAACGAGATCTTCTTGTATACTCCTTTGTGTATCCCCCTTTCACTTTTGTTGCACCTATAACCTACTCATTCTTAAAACTTCATTTTAGATTCTAAAGCTCTGAACTTGGGCATTAGATGCACTTCAAAATAGTTAGTTGTTCAACCTTTCAACTAGAGATTGGTCAGTAAACCAGTGAAACCTAGAACTCATGAACAGAACCCTGCTAGAAGTTCTAGACATCGTCTGATATAGGTACAGGCAGGCAAAAACTCAGAACTACACATAGGGAGCAGGATTGACAGGACCTACTGTTTGCTTGCCCTTCTCAACCCCTCTGGGAAGAAAAGCAAGAGTTAGAAAATTGTAGCCTCACGTGGACCACAGAAAGAAGCAAATCCATGTTGAGCATATGGAAAGTACCAGGCAGTGTTGTCATAACAGCTCTGTGAGGCAGGTACTTTTATTTATCCCCATTTTGCAGTAGGGATAAGCAATTCAATTATGGTCAGTATGGTGGAGCCAGAATTTGACCCAAAAGCTCTGACTTGAACTCATGCACTACCCACCCTTCTCCAATGTCTTGGGGAATTGTGTGATAGCAAAACATCACACCAAAGGTTAAGTACATAGTTAGCTGGCCCTCACTCCTTTCCTATAGTGAATTCTGGGTCAAATGTCACCCACTTTGTCTCTCTCACAGGTCATTTGAGGTATAAGCAAAGAAGTATATAATTTGAGAATGGCCATGTAGTCTGGTGGTTAAAGTATTTGCCTGTTGATGTTTGAGGCCCTGGGTTTAAAAAAACAAAAAAACCCAAAAGTTGTAATTTTACAAAATATTCTTCAATGCCATACAAACAAGAAGGCAGTAGAAAGAGTGGTGAAGTATAAAAGGAGAGTAGTTGACTGACAGTGAGAAGTCTGGGAAGAATGAGTGTTCCAAGCGGTGAGTTTCAGAGAGCCTGAGAATGCTCACCAAAACAGTCTCTCACTTGTTGCTTTTCCTAGTTGCTTCTTGGGCCGAAGGATCTTGACACAAGAGTAACATGGTTCACCTAAAAGAGTTCATTCTTAGATTAAAACAGGACTCACGAGTTAGGTTAAATAGCCATAGTCAGGAAGGGTTAACTCCAACTTTATTTTTGTTGGCTGTAATTAAAACTCTAAGAGTCAGAGGAAACCAACCTAATTGGCTAAGCCATCTTTAAAATGTTAATTCCAGCACCTGGGAGGTAGAGGCTAACAAGTATCTGTGAGTCCAAGGCCAGTCTGGTCTATATAACAAATTCCAGGCAGGACAGGGCTATAGAGTAAGACTGTCTCAGAAATCCACACACACACACACACACACACACACACACACACACACACACACACAC
>CAJQZJ010032054.1:1197224-1217690 GCA_907164525.1 Lophiomys imhausi | reverse complement strand
CACACACACACCACACCCTTAGCATGAAAGTAGAGAAAAATGGAACAGTCCAGAGAGGACTAGTTTCTGTGCAAGTTTTGCCTGTGCAAGTTTGCTGGGTCCTCCCCAGGAACAATGTGGAGGCTGAGTGAGCATGTTTGTCTTGATAGAATTAAGGCTGCAGGGCAGCAGGCACACACTTCTCATCCTTCAACTTGACCCTTGTAACTTAAATTCTAAATTTGCTCAAAGTGAGAAAGTCATTAGTTTACAGTGGGGCTAGGTACCAGACATTTCTTTACAACAAATTAGAAACAGCTACCCAATACATCCTGCTCATTTTAAGATACCATCATTTCTCATTTTCTGTGAGTGGGAGGTTATTAGTTCCAAGGAAATTATTATCCATGTGAGCTTGATCCTGAAGCCATATTGCCTGGGGTGGGGGTGGGGGTAGGAGCTTTCCAGAGTCAGAGAAAGGAGAGAGAGAGAGAGAGATTGATTGATTGATTCTGGTCTCTAACCTAGCTCTCGCAATTTTCTGGGTGAGGTTTTACTTGTGGAAAAATTTGTAGTCTATGCAAAACAGATTTCATTTAAAACAACTCGTCTTCCCAGCTATTGCATGGAAAGGCCAAGATGGCCTTGGCTCTTAGTGACTCTTAGTGTATTGCATAGTTTTCACAGGTTGGGAAGAGATGAGCAACATCTACTTTTTCAGCAATACCAAGAAAAGTCTAATGCCTGGGGAGATAGCTGGATTTCATTAGGGACAGTGACAGCTTTGACACAGAGCTTCAAGCACTGGCCATAGAGGCACCTTTCTTCTCTGAGTCCAAGTAATGCTTGTGATACTTGCAGACTGAGTTTGAGTTAATAGGGTCCCTGCTGCCTCTTGAATGCTGCTGCAGGAACCAAGGGGGTGGGGGGTGGGGAGAGAGTAGCTGTCTGAGCCAGCTGAAGAGGGTTCCTTAGCTTAACACCCTGGAAGGTTCCTGTTGGATTCCGCAGCCCTTGGAGGACAAAGTCAGCTGCCAATGGCACCCGAGTCCAGCTGCTAGAGTTCTCTAAATTATTTACTAGCAGTGGCTAATAAATTAGAGATGAATAAAAGCCCTTTAGGCTCAATCATGGATATGTTCCTTATTAATGAATCTCAAGCATTCCACTGTAAAATGGAAGGCTTCCACAGGAGCCTTTGTCATGTCTTAGTCCCTTGCATGGAAGAATTACCGATAGATACCGCTGCCGCCCTGGAGTGTCACTGCCTCGAATCCTCTTCCCCAGAAGCTGACACAAGCCCTCTGCTAGGACAGGTGAACTGTTTGGCCACTTCATTCAGCTTACCGCCGCTCACTTCCTTCTGCCATAAACACTAGATCCAGTTCCCACTTGGGAAAAATTGAACCTGCCTCTCTCCCGAGGTATCAACAAAATTTCCTTGCTTAAGCTTGCACTAGGTATCTCAAATGTTCATAGGAATGTATGAATTAAAAACTAAGTTAATTAACTACTAGGGCCCTCTGGATCAGGATCTCTCCAAGGCATCAGGCTTACTTTGGGGCAGTCCAATGAGCTATTCTTCTGGCCCAAACGTATCCCAGCACAAAGACACCAAAGAGTATTTCTGGTTTGTGTGCCTCCTCATGCACCTTGGGTTAAGTACACTAGGCACACACAACCTTCAGACATTGATGAAATTTACACTTCCCCAGCTGTGGGTATCTCTTTCATGTATGTTCCCGTACATGCACACAAATCTGGTAACAGACAAGGACTTTTGCTCATATTTTTTAATGTATCACAATGAGCAGGAAACATACTTGATGAAATATTTTCAAAGGAGTATATTTAATTATCATCTACAATCAACTTAACTATGACAACAAAGTTTTTGTGACAATTTTTTTTTTTTTCAGTTTGCGAGTTCCTTGTGGTTCTGTTAGTCTCCATGTATTTTGGTACAGTTCAGAGATCAGCATTGTTACAGTAACAAAAAAGCTAACAAGACTACATTATAGAAAAACACCAAGAACATCATTTTTGGTTTCACTTGCTCTATTTTTTTGTTATTTTTTTTGTTTTTGTTTTTTTGTTTGTTTTTTTGTGGTTTTTTGTTGTTTTTTTTTGTACATTGCAAAGGCTGTTCATATACCTCTTTACCTCAGGGTCACGTTCATTTATGCTTTCTTTCCTACCCAAACTTGCCCTCCCTCCCCTCCTGAAGTAAACAAAACAAAAAACAAAAACCTAGTCAAAGCTTGTTTCACAGTGGGCAGTGTCTCAGCGCCAACAAACAACCAACTCGATTTATGCTTCTATTTAAAATGTTTTAATTTATTATTTAAAAAAAATATATGTCCGTGAACATCAAGTGCACTGGCTTGGGTCACTGCCTCTCTCCTGCAACTTCCTGCCACGCCTGATAAACTCAGGTTTCAACATGTGCTGCCTGTTTTACTTTATTTTCAATTGTGTAAAACTTTGGCCACATTCATCTTTTTAAATAGCTTTTTATTAAAAAAAAAAAAGTCCTAGATGCACTGTGTGTGTGTGTTCCTTCTTAAGTCTCTTTAGGGAGGGATAGAGAAAGGGTGTATGAAATAACTGATTCTGACGGGTATCCTGGTGCTGTGTGCCAAACTGTCTAGCATCTAGCCATATCACGAAGGAACTGAGGGGGTAAATTCCTGCCAACAACTAAAAAAAACGAAGTGCCAATAAAAGTTACAAAATAATTTTAAAAGTGAGTTGAGATAATCTACTCAACTACCCACCGCAACAGCAGACAGCAGCAAACTCCCCGAGTGAGATCTGTCTGCACAGCTGAGCATTGTAGTGAGTTTATGCTTTGTAATGCTGTGACAGATCATAGCCACGGTGGCTGCTAGTCCACAAATCCGTGACCAGCTCTTGTCTGCCTTCTGGTTTTCAACATCACTAGATTGCTTTGCTATTTCTGGGTTAGTGCTGAGAAGGGTCTGGGATGAGCACACATGTGGGTGGTGCAGCTCTGTAGAGGGAAGCCTTCAGTATGAACCCACGTCAGGTCGAAACACTCACACATCTCCTTTGAGGAATACCTGGAGGGTAAAAGCATGCTTAGCCATTCTACCCAACCGTCTTATTGTTGCCAAACACACCCACAGGTCAAGGCATGGCATGGCATGGCACAGTGAAACACTGGCAGTCACTCTGCCTCACAGACGGAGGATGATAGTAGCTCCAAACAGAACAAACAAAACCACTGGGGAGAGGCTGGCAGAGTTACAAAGAAACTTGGGGTTGGGGTTGGGGAGGACAGAAATTGCACTATTACCAAGCAATATAATTTTTAAAAAGTTTTCAGAAAAGACCTAGCAGAATTTGACAGGTAAAGCTAGTGTTAAATTGTTAATTGGTATCACACAGAGAAACAAAACAAACATTTTTCTATAGATACAGACACAGTAACATACAACAGTTAAATGGCAAAAAATATATATATATTTCATAGAGTTACAAACAAGATAAAATAATGGAAAACAAAAAACTGTACAACTTTAAAATTTAAAAGTGTTCATCTCAAAACACAGGGAGAAATACAAGAATTCTTGTTAAAAGGAAACAGCTATTTAAAACAGTAAGTGTTTTGCGTACTTGTTTTTGACACCTTAAGCTACAACTGGATACTGACATGAATAGTTAAGATGGTATTCTTTTAGTATTTCTACTTTTAAAAAATTAAAAAGGAATTTGCACTGTGCATCAGCCTAGTTAGAAATATGTACAACAGTTCAGGATCTACTCTTTCTTTAACTAAAAACAAATACATAAAAATAGTCCCGGCTAAAAAAGAAAAAAGAAAATTGAAAATTTTCAGATCTTGGAATGCTCCAGTCTTTTGCAAAGTTGATGAGTGGCTTCAGCCTTGAGGGAGAAGCCCGGAAGGTGGCCAACGGAACCTGGATTCACAGTCTTCAAAGTTCCCTTTGAAACATAAGGAAGAGAGTGAGGGAGAAGGACTTCACACTTTGGGGACAAGGGAGATTGTGTCGGTTGGTGTTTGGCTGTGGAAGTGAAACAGCAAAGCATCTATTTGTCTTTAAAACTTACGTTTTAGCAGCACAAAGTTTTCCTTTAAAAGTTTGGACTGTTTTTAAGATGAAAAGGGGTGTGTGTTGCATTGTGTTGTGTTATTGTGTTACAGGAATATGAATATTAACATAAACACAAGTGCCTCACATCCATGTTTCCTTTTTTGCTCTCTGTACACTGCTATCTGCTTTGTTGGCTGCACTTTTGGATCACTGGCCGCTCAGACTGCCTAACACAAGGACAAAACTTTGAAGTAAAAAAAATGTGTCTTTTGGTATCTGGAATTGTCATTAACAACTGCCTCTCTGCTTGCAGAAGAAGGGCAGAACAACCTGGGAACTCTTTTGTGTTTCTTTCTTTTATTAAGCGAAGTCTTGTTTGTTTAAATCAGAAACAAATTCTCAAGTAACAAGAACCTTTCCCCCTTTTCTGCATCAGCAGTGAAAGGGTATGTCTTTGGATTTTTTCTTTTTAAAGCATGAAATTTCTTTTTCTGAGAGAGGAAAGAAAAGACACAAACACAAAAACCAAAACCAAATCTCTAGCCAAAAACATCTTAGAAAGAAAAGCACACAGCCCCAATTACACAAACTGAAATGAATGTTTTAGTTCAAGAAAAGAATATTTGAAGTGTCCACAGATCAAGGGGAGAGAGGGAGAGAGAGAGAGGAGGAGGAGGAGGAGAGGAGGAGGAGGAGGAGAGGAGGAGGAGGAGGAGGAGAGGAGGAGGAGGAGGAGGAGGAGGCACAAAAAAAAGGATAAATAAAAAATAAATGCTCAGGGCTACCAGAAACAGGTAACTAGAATTAAATGCCTTTCAAAAGTCTCAACTCCCCAACCAAAAATACTCTGTGAGGATCCTGACAATCCCTAGAATCCTCTGAGATTCTTTAAGTTTATAAAATAATTCTGCAGCCACCCTCCAAGAAATGAAGGCAGCCTTTTAAGTGGGAGATTAGAGGACGGGAGTTGGAGGTGGGGGGGAGAGAAGAGAGACAAAGTTGAGTTTAGGGGCAAAGGGAATAGAAGCTTGGGTGAAGCAACAGATTGCAATCTATCCACTAGGGATGAACGAGACAACATCAAATGAGGAGCTGTCGCTGGACCACACAAAAGCTAAATGTACAAAGGGTTTAAGTCTACCATACTGCTTCAGCTCACCTCCAATGCAGCAACCTACTCAACACCAAAAATGGTCACACCTACCATAAATACAAAAAGTCAGTTTTTAAAACTTAGTTTTTTAAGCTACAAGTCCTCAACACTCTTTGTGTGGGGGTCTCTTTTTTTTTTCTTCTGAAAGTGGGAGTGCTTAACTTTTCCCCTTGAAATTGGCTTCAGCAGAAAAGCTATTCTTAAAAATCCCCAGAAAGCTAAAGCAGTTCACATTGTTTTTCTTGAATACTTTCTGCCCATTTTTAAATTAACAAAACAAAAGAAATCTTTTCTGGAACAAAAAGAAGAAAAAAAACATATAAAGCAATGATTCTGAAAACAGAACGAAGTGTGAGCGATTGACCTGAGAATAAAAAGACATTACATTTCTTTTTTTTTTTTTCTTTTAGCAAGCCATTGGTATGTGAATGCTAAGATAGCAAGAAATTTAAAACCGTAACAAGGTGGAGTGCTTTCCCATACAGCACATGCCGGGCTCCTCTGTGCTATCAAGGTGGGGCAGTTTCAAAAGGGGCAAATATACAAGGGGTTTAAGCTCCAACGACAACAGGCAGGCCCTGCGGACTTCAGTTTCTCAGACCAATAGTACCTTTAAAAGGACAGAACGCAACAGGGTTAGGGGTTGTGTTTTCTTTTTATAATATTAAAAAAAAAAAGGACAAGAATGTAAAATCACCGGCATAGATAGGTATATGGGAAAACAACCCACGCTTTTTCTTTTTTTTTTCCATTTTTTTGTTTGTTTTTTTTGTTGGGTTTTTTTGTTTTTTTTTTTTTTTGGTTAGAAGCTTTGGAATTGCAGTTAGTCTATTTTTGAAATTGGTTTATTAATTTTTACTTAAATTCATTTGTAACTGTTCATCTTCAAAGCTTACAATCTGAAGGTGTCCGTTCCTACACTGGTCAGACCACTGTCCTTGGGGCAGCTGGGGTCTTTGGGACCCTCCACCGGGCTCGCCGGTCCGTCGGACTTTTGGCTGAGATCCGTGTCAGACTCCTCCGAATAGTCGTCTGTTGGCATCGAGGGCTGAACCCCTGAGGTGCTGCATGAACTTGAGGTAACCGTTGAAGATGAGGAGAGAGGAGGAAAAGAAGGGGGCTTCGCGGCCGAGGCCCGGGAGCCCACTGGCGGCGGCCAAGACTTCCTGGAGGCGTGGGGGGAAGCGGACGAGGACGGGGCGGCCGACGGGGGAGGGGGGCTGTCGTTTGAGTGAGCGGCAGACTGCGAGGTAGATGCGGTGCTAGGATCGGGGAAGCAGGCAGAGTGAGGTAATAAACTAGGGTGCTCTTTGGCGTTTCTTGCTGCTCTTGTGATTGTTCTGTGTTTGTGCAAGGCCGACTCGAGATGCTGACTCAGCGCTTCCTCCCCGCAGAGCGCGCTCTCGCACGCCAGGCAGTGGTATGAGCCGGAGCCGCCGCCGCCGCCGCCGCCACCGCTGCCGGTGGGGACGTGAAGCACCATCTCTTGCAGGTTCACCACAGGCTGGCCGAAGAAGCAGAGGGACTTCAGGTGGCTCCTCGCCGCCTCCTCGTCGCAGAAGCCCGCCTGGCACTTGCGGCAGACCAACTTGTACTGCACCTTTGGAACAATGAAGGGGTCACAGAGGGGGTCCGCACTTTTGCTTTCTGCTTCTGGCTCTTCGGGGGGTTTCGGCAGGAGGGGGGACACCTCACGGGGGACGTTCTTCTGCTCTTCTGGTTTGGGGGATTCTTTGGCAGGGTCTTTGTCTGGGGAAGGAGCCCCCTGGGGGACTGGGGTTTGGCTTGCTTTGGGCTGCTGCTGCTGCACTTTCTGCTGCTGCTGCTGCTGCTGCTGCACTTTCTGCTGCTGCTGCTGCAGTTGCTGCTGCTGCTGAATAGCCTCCTGCAGACTCTGCTGGTATTGCTGGTACTGCTGCAATAGTGAGCCTGGAGACAGCCCCATCAGGGCCTGCGATAGGGCAGGGCCGTAGGGGAATAGGCCTTCCATGCCATACATGGGCTGCAGGTACCCGCTCTGCAGGGCGCCAGGGATCTGGGGGGCATAATAAGGGGAAAAGCCTGGTACGAAGTAAGGAAGGAACTGGCTTGTGAGCAATGCTGCGGGGTCTGAAGTCAAGGCCGCCTGCAAGGCCTGCAGCTGAGCAGGGTCCACCGTGTACTCCATGGCGGGCAGTGGGGCTGAGATGGTAGCAGTAGCCGTTGTAGGGACCTCTCCTTTCTCCTTCTTGGGGACAGGTAGGGGTTCCCCTTTCCCTTTGTGTGCCTTTTCCTTCTCCTTTCCTTTCTCACCATCTTTGTCCTTGCGTTGCTGTTGCAGGGGGAGCTGCGGTGTGGGTATTGGCTGGGCTGCTGGCGGAGGAGGAGGCTGTTGCACCTGTGGCTGTGGCTGCGGGGGTTGTGGGGGTTGCTGAGGGGCCATCGCCATGGTGGCTTGTGCTGGGGTCGGGGAACTCAGCGATGCTGAGGACGGCTTATTTGGTAATCCAGATGTGGGGAGGCCAGGGGAAGGAACTGTTGTGCTGGGCAGACCCATCAGGTTCGGTTTAGGAGACGTTAAAGCTAAAAGGAATGGAGAAAGACAGAGAAATCACTTGTCAGTCTCGGGGTGGTAAGGCACAAACTCAAGGTCTGGCACCTTGGCACTGCCACAGGTGTTTAACCTGAAGGGTTCTCTCAAAGCCAGTGCTCACTGCCATGCTCAGGGTTATTTGGTTAAGAAGTTTTTTAATCAAGACAGAGACCTGGGTCAGCTTCCACACCTCCATTTAGAAAACTTACAGCATGTCCCTGCCTAATGTCAACACTCATCAGCTCACCTTTTCCTTTGCCCAGTACAGATGAGCTTCTAGCCGCTGGGATTCGTGGAAACCAAAGCTGTCATCCAAGAGCTACAGAACTAGTTTGGCCACAGGAGAAAGCCTAAGCGGGAATCCTAGCAAGGCCCAAGACCACATGAACAAACACAACAAACAGCTTCTGCACACGTCCTCATCACCCAGCGGACTGTGGGGCTCCAGACACTCGGGGTAGTACCCTCAGTTCCCAAGGTACCAGAGCTTGTCCTGGTCACCACTTTGTTTTTGCTTCCCAGTGATCATGGACTATAGTACTGGGACCACACAGCCCTGTCTATCTTTGACCTTGCTCAACTCTAATCTATCAATACCCACAAAAACTTTACCCAACCCAGGGCCCAAGAGCCTCTGGTCTCCAGAGCGACAGGGAGAGCACCAGCTCCAGCTATGATAAGACAGCCTGTGCTGGGAAGGAGCAGAGCTCACCAGAGAGTGCGAAATGCGGAAAAGAGATCAGAGCCAGAGAACACAGACGACAGGCCCAAGAACACCTTTATGTCACGGCTCTGGTATTTCACCAGAACTACTTTCTCCCAGAAAACTGAAGCATGACATAACATTGTCTTAATGAGGACAAAAACAAAACTCAACACTCTGAAGCCCAGAGTTGGAGGACCACACTGGCAGCTTGGATGGCAGTGCATCAAAACCTCCTCATCAAAGAAGCAAAGAGGGTGGCTGCTTCACATTGCCAATTCCAGGGGAACTGCGACTGGGAGCAACTCACATTGCCAATTCCAGGGGAACTGCGACTGGGGGCAACTCATCGGATTTCCTTAGTGTGCACTAGGGACTGAAATTAGATAAGATGTGACTAGCTACAGAGAAAAGTTCAAAGGCTCGTGGCTAACCTGGTGCTAGTGAGGCAGCAGATTATGAACTCTTTAGGGCCTGACTTTCTGTGTGCTAGGAGGCAGTGGGCCTGTCCAGGAGGAATGTCAGTGGACTTGCCCGTACCCATGGCTTCATGCTTTCAAGAGGAAGATTCAGGTCAGAAGGCCACAGACTGAGACTGTGTGTGTTCAACTGGCAGACTACCAAGAAGTTCAGACTTTAAGAAACACTTAACTGAACCCCTGCTATTTACCAAGTGTTGCCCTGGCCGCACTCGACAGAGCAGCTCAGTGCACTCTCACTGTTGCTGTGACACTGACTTTCTGATCTGTGAGATCAGAACTGGGCAAGGTACTTCATCCCCCCCGAAACTCAGTCACTGTGGAGTCGGACTGACCCCGTGTGGGTTATGGCTGACACACTTCAGATGTGTGACCTTTGGTTCACTAGGAGACTTCTTAGAACCTCAGCAGAAGACTGCAGGGATGACATGAATGGGCATGTGGCAAGAGCTGAGCATCTGGCCTGGCATATAGTAACTGCCTGATAAACACAAGGTCCTTTCCTCCCACCCCAGACCCAGGGCTTCTGAAGGCTGCAGTTGCTTAGGTGCTTGCTAGCTTTGGCACAACTGGCTGCCCTGGTGATGAAGAGCTCAGCTTTTTATCCCTACTCCACTCTAAGTGGGCAGAACCTGGGCAGCACATGTGCCTGTTGACTGACTGGCTCGTATTGGGTGCCGTGGAAGAGCACATAGCACTGGGAGCCCTGGGTGGCAGCTTTGGCTCCTACCCTAGCTTGCTGAATGGTCTTGACCTCTCTGGGCCTCAGATTTCTCATCTGTAAAATGTATTGTCATTTGTGGGTGTGTGCATGCTCATGTGCTACAGTGGGTATGTGAAGGCCAAAGGACATCTTTTGGGAATCAGCTCTCGTCTTCTGCCATGTTGAGGCAGGGTCTCTCTCATGTCTGCCTAGCTATGCCCAGGTAGTCTGGCCCATAAGCTTCTGAGTGAATCTCCTGTCTCCATTTCTCATATGGAATCTTGGGATTATAGATGTGTGCTAATGCACTGACATTTTTATGTGGCTTCTGGGGATTGAAACCAGGTTTGCACGGCAAGTGCTTTCACCCAATGAACCAACCATCTAGTGGTCCCGATTCTCTTACTTTCACATCAATTTATCCTGGGCCTTCCTGCTAGTGTCCTGGGCTGCAAGGACAATTCAAATGTCTGACCACTTTCCACAGCTTGTTTCCTAGCTAAGCATCAGTCTGTGCAATGTATTTATGCAGAAGCCTTTGTCTCAATGCTTTCTTTTCTTATTCCCGTTGGTAAGAAACTGAGAGCAGAAATGCAGTAGTTTATGTTCTGTTAAACACTACCAAACTTACTGTGTTAATTTAACTGGGACTTAACAGGAGCTTCAAGCCTTGGAAAGACAAAGTGGCACTGTGAGGGGCTGGTGTGTGTGCGTGTGAAAGTTAGCACAGACTTCTGCAGAGGGGGCTTGCTAGAGTGTGCTTAATCTTTATAGGATCCTAGAGAAGAAGGTCTAATTTAAGAAGGACAGCTGGATCCACAAGATGGGTGAAGACAGATGAAGAGAGACAAGGAAGGAATGTCTGTCGGGAGAACTGCACAAGTCCCCATCTTGAAGAAAGGCCATACAAGCAACAAACGTGTGATTCCAGATGAGCAAGAGAGGGGGAAGGGAGAATGAAAGGGCAGATGAGGGTTCCTACAATGTACATTAGTCATTTGTCTGAAGGATTAAATCAATGTATTCATGTCCAAAATCAAAACCACATGATTCCTGGTCAGTGAATTCAGAGAGTCTCTGTAGAAACTAGCCATTGTTCTGAAGAGAAGAGAACCTGTGGAGGAAGCAACCAGCCACGGAAGAGCTGCTTCCTGCTCTCAAAAAGGAGGGGCAGGATGGGGCTGGAGAGATGGCTCAGCGGTTAAGAGCACTGCCTAGTGCTCTTCCAAAGGTCCTGAGTTCAATTCCCAGCAACCACATGGTGGCTCACAACCATCCACAATGTGATCTGGTGCCCTCTTCTGGAATGCAGGTGTACATGCAGATAGAGCACACATATGCATAAAATAAATAAAATAAATCTTTAAAAAAAAAAAAAAAAAGGAGGGGCAGGACTGCAGGCTTGAGGGCGAAGGGTTGAAGCCTCAATCCTATAGGCTGCACACTACAGACTTAGCTAGGAAATGCTGTTTGTTGTCTTCTATTTATAGCAATTATGTAGGTGGGATCACATGATCACAAGGTTTGACATTCCCTGGAAATTGGTATGTCAGATGATTCTCAATAAGAGACACACACCATGGACGTGATTTCAGGAGATACTTTTGAAGTGGACACTTCCGTCCCTGCATGGGAGAGTCCAAGGAATCCAGGTACCCATGGGCACTGGGGGTGCCTGGCAAGATGGGAAGTGCAATCTTGTTGATTTCAGGTGACTAAAGAGGCTAGCTTCCTACTTGCCCACCACTTGGAATGTTGGTAACCATATTACAAAACCGAGCTTCCACTGAACTCTGAAAACCATCACCAGAAGCAGGACCCACCTGTGTTGGATGGAGTAAAGCCCGGCAAAGAGGGGCTGTTGAGGCTGGGGAGCAACACAGGAGGAATACCCTGGAGCGCTGGGTATGCGGTAGGAAGGTTAAGAGCCTGAAGAGGGGCGTTGTCAAACATCCCTTGCTGCTGGGCTGCCAGTCCAAGGACCTCATTAGCTTTTTTAATCCGGTCCAGCTCCTGCTGAGCCATCAACTGACGTACAGTGGCTGGGTCAAAATATTCCTTCTCCTTGTCAAGCTGGCTTCCAATGGTGTCCTTCACTTTGGAGATATGCTGTTGGGAAAAGATATGGTCACGTACAGACAGCCTCGCGCTGTACTTGATGCCACACAAAGTGCACTCTGTTTTGGGTCCCTCGTAACTCGTTTGGTTTATACCAAAATGCTTGGCCATGCTTAACTTGGACTTCTTTTCTTTTGCCCGGGCATTCTGGAACCAGACCTGAACAACTCTCTTTGGCAGTCCAATATCGTTGCCTAGGACTTCACACTCTAGCATAGTGGGTGTCCTATAGTCATTAAAGCATGACTTGAGGACCTTCAGTTGCAGGTTGGTCATCTGAGTGCGAAAACGTTTCTGCCCCGGGCGATCCCCGCTGTCACCAGATTTACCTGCTGACCCACTTGCCCCAGGACTTGGGGAGCAGGGGTCTGCAAGGCTCGAGGTTTCACTGTAGTCCACTGTACCTTCATTGTCATACTCCTTGCTATAAAAGCTAGGGGCTGGGCTGACCAGGCCAGATGACAACCGATCTTCGTACTCGGACATTGCCATCATGGCTGCTTTGGTCAACCCCTCATTAGGTGCAGAAGATTTGGTTTCGGTTGCTATTCCTGTCGCACTGTCATTATCAGCGTTGCCCTCGTCCCCAGTGGTGGTATCCGTGATTGCAGTGTTGACGGAGGAGCAGTCATCGTTGTCCAGTTTGGTTTGGTCAAAGTTCAGATTGACCGAGGACATGGAGGGGCTTTCAAAGTCTTCAATCCCTTCCACCTTGATGGAGGAAGGGCTGAGAAGAGTCCTAGGGGACAGCTCCATGGTCTTACTCACAGGCGAGAGGGGCACACTCTGACCATCACTACTGCTCGGGGGTAGGTGGGAAAAGCTAGTTCCGTCAAAAATGTCCCCTTTCACCTGGAGTCCCCCATCACAGTCTAAGAGCATGGCGGACAGAGTCAAGTTGTAGCCAGCTCTCTTGGCTTCATGCCAGTGCCGAGACCGGATATGAGCCTCGAGGGCAGTCTTGGCCTTAAAGAGTGCCCTACAGAATGGGCATCTCCTGTGCGCCTGCGCTGGGCCCACAGCCCGGAACTGGCCTTTCCTTTCCCGAGCTCGGGTGTTCTGAAACCACACTTGTACCACGCGCTTCTTCAAGCCCACCTCATGCGCAATGTGATCCAGCATCTTTCGAGTTGGGTTGGAGTCCAGCAGATATTTCTGGTAGAGAATTTCTAGCTGTTCTGGTGTAATAGTTGTCCTCAAACGCTTATCTCTCTGAGGCTCTTCTCCTCCCGTCCCACTGTCGTTTTCACCAGGGCTCGCGCTGGCCTTTTCCTCCAGCTTCCTCTTGAGCGTGTTCATTGTGGAGGTCGGCGTTGAAGGAGAAGTGGCTGAGCTCACTGGGATCTGAGGGATGGCCCCCGAGAGCAGCTGGCTGGCCAGGAGTGGGTTACTGGGATCGAACAGCATGAAAGGCATATCCAACGACCTGTCCAAGAACTGGGGGTGGATAAACTGGTTCTGTGCACTCAGAAAGTGAAGCTGCTGATGCTCCTGCCAGTGCTCGAAGGACGGGAATGCCAGCTTGCACTGGTCACACTGGTAGGGGATTAGCTGAGGAGGTAGGTTTGCCAGCTGCTGAGGAGTCGACGTGTGGAGAGGCTTAAGGGGCAGGTGGGAGAGCTGAGAAGGACTGGAGCTGGACTGGGGGAGCGGGCACTGTGGAGGGGGCGCTTGTGGAGGAGGCTGCGGTAGGGAAGGGGCAGCCAGCTGTGGGAGCTTGGGCTGGGGTGCATTTGTCTTCTGCTCCAGCTGCTCCTGCTGCTGCACCTCTGGGTTTGGCTGGCCTTGCTTCTCTTGAGTTTGGTTTGGCTGTGCACTGGGAGGGTCGGCCTGCTTTGGCTTCTCATCGCTCACCTCTGCTTTCGAGTTGAAGGTGGCCAGTTCGGTGGTCTCTGCTGTGAGCTGCAAGAATGCAGAGGGAGCTGTACTGCCTGATGGTGCTGGGGTGCTGTAAGCCTGTGAGGGCATAGGGGTGCTGCAAGAGGAGCTGGTAGGGGTAAGGATCTCCATCGCATCCATGGAGTCCTCATTTTGGCTGTCATCCTGCCCCTCCTCATCCTCATCCTTGTAACAAAGCTTCTTCTGGTGTTTGATGAGATCAAAGATGCGCTGAAACACGAGGCTGCATTTTTTGCACTGGTAATTCAGGTTGCTCGTTCGGATGTATCTATCATTGGTGAGCTCACGTCGCTCTCCATCTTTGCCTTCTCCCTGATTCTCATAATTTTTCCTGGCCTTTTGTCGGGCATTTTGAAACCACACCACTATGACACGGGTTGGAAGGTTCAATAAATTAGAAAGCTGCTCGAATTCATCGTCCTTTGGGTAAGCATTGGCATCAAAGAAATCCTGGAGGACTCGGAGCTGGTAGTCGGTGAACCTCGTCCTTGAGGACCTCTTGCTTCCCCAGTACTCCTGCTTCTGGGGTTCTGGTGAAGGGGGACGGGAGTCGATCTTGAGCTCCTCCAGACTGGTGATGGGGGGGTTGCTGAAGTTGTATGGGGAGTCCTTGTTCCGTTGCCGCTCCTTGAACAGAGTGTTTCTGAACCAATGCTTGATCACTTTCTGGGGCAGGCCCGACTTGTCTGCCATCTCTTTGATCTGTTCCTCACTGGGGGAGTTGTTAATGTCAAAATACTGCCGCAGCACGCGGAGCTGGTCATCTGTGATCCTGGTGCGAGGCCTCTTGTTCTGTTGCTGGAGCAGGGTTGGGTTGAGCTGGTGTTGGTACAGCTGGGCCAGGTCGGCAGGCAGAGGCTCCACGGGGCCAAGCTGCGGGGGCAGCTGAGCTGGCAGAGTCTGCAGCGGCACCGTCTGCATCATCAGTGGTGAGAAGATGGGCAGCTCCATCGGCATGGAGAGCTGGGTGAGAGGCACGGAGGGCTGGGCCGGGGCGATGGTAGGTGAAGTGATGGGTGGCGCCGACGCGGGGATGGCTGGAGTGGAAGCCGGCTGAGGGGGTGCCACAGGAAGTGGGGGTGGAGGAGGCGGAGGTGGAGGGGGGGGTGGCTCTGGGGTCGGGGGCCTCAGGGGGTACAGTTTGTCGTAGTGCTCTCGGTACTGCTTGGCAAACCTCTCCAGCTGTTTGAAGGGAAAATAGGTCTGATGCACGTGTTCCTGGTGGCTCTTTAGAATCAGGATGTTAGAAAACAGCTTGCCGCAGGAGTCACACTCGAGCTTCTCCAGGTTCTCGCCCTGCTCCATCTTCCCATTCTTTTTCTGCACCTTCTGCTTGTTCTCGTTGTACTGGATGACCAGCTCAAAGCCAAAGTTCTCCAGCAAGGCCTTGGTAGCATTCCCTCTAGCATCTGAAGCAATACGTGGGGGAAGCATAGAGGCCTCGGACCCACCCCCTGGTGCCAACTCTTTCTTCTCTTTGGCCTTCAAGGCATCTGGCAGTGATTCCTTTGGTCCTGTGTTCCCCTCTACCCCCTCCGCCCCCTCCCTCTCTCGCTGGCCTTCTTTCTCTTTTTCCTTGATGACCAGTTTGTTTTTCTTCTCCGGGTGCTGGCTTGGCTGAAGGAGGGCTGAGTGACTCTGGGGAAGGGACAGCTGACTCTGTTGCTGCTGCTGCTGCTGCTGCTGCTGCAGCATCTGCTGGTGGCTCTGCTGCGGAATCTGGACCTGAGCCTTCAGGTCTTCCAGTAGGCCCGGGCCTGACCCTGTCAGCGTCAGTGCCCCGCTGGTCACAGGCAAGCTCACGTCAGGGTTGAGCTGGAACTCTGCGCTGGGGATATAGAAAGGGAAGAGTAGATGCTGCTGTTGCTGCAGCTGGAGCAAGGTCTCCGTGGTCATCGGAAAGTGAGGAAGGAGAGTGGGGTTGAATAACTGAGACTGGATCAGGGCAGCCTGCTGCTGCAACTCCTGCTGCAAGTGTGCCTGAACTTGGGCCTGGGCCTGGGCCAGTGTCTGTGCTTGTTGCTGCTGCTGCTGCTGCTGCTGCTGCTGCTGCCTGGATGCAATCATGTCTGCTAGCTTCTTCCGGTTGGCCTCCTTGGGCTCTGAAGGGGACGTGATGTTGGCACTGATGGGATTCCCCAGAGGGGGCATCACCACACTCTCAGCAGCGGGCACCTGGCTCAGCAAGCTGGTGTTCGGAGCCATGCCAGCACTGCTTGGATTGGTGGTGGTAAGAGTGCTGGCCCCAGTGGTGCTCACTGGGCTTGGAGTAGAGGAGCTGAGGGACACACTGCCACTGTTCCCAGTCCCATTGCTGCTGCCACTTGCGGCTTCGAGCTTAGCTGCTCGGGCCTTGGTTTGGTGCAGCACGGACCGCATGTGGATCTCCAGCGTGGAACTCTGGCTATATGCCACACTGCACGTATTACACTTAAACGGTTTGTTGTCTGGGCTGCTGGTGGGCTCTGGCTGGCCAGTTGCCGATTCCTGAAGGGCTCTCTTTAACTTATGCAGGTGGGAGACGGAATTGTAGTGCACCAGCAGGATGTTCTTTTGAGTGAAGGACTCCTTACAGACGGTGCACTTGTAAGGGCGAGAAGGATCTAGAAACTTCTCCATGGTAAAGTTGGGACCTTTCCTGAAAGGGAGCGCTCTTTTCGGCTCTGAGCCTGAATCCTCCTGTACTGACCCAGAGTCGCTGCCCGTCGGGCTCTGCTTATCTTCCAGGTCACTCTCTTCCTCCTTGTCTTCTTCAACAATTATAGTGTGGTCTTCGGCCAGGGTGGGGTCTCCCATTGCCAAGAGGTCCCCGTTGGCTAGAAGCCCCCCATAGAGCTGTTGGATGTCAGCCTCACTCAGCTCCAGGTGACTTGTCTCAAGGTGTTTTTTCAGAGCCTGGAAAGTCCGGAAACTGCGCTGACAAAGACAGCACATGGTGGCAGCCCTGATCACGTGATACTGAGAGTGGAGCTGCAGCTTCTCAATGGTCTTGAAAGCGAGGCTGCACTGATTGCAGCGGTACTTGTATACGTGGCGGTCTGACACGGGCAGCTGGGGCCTCTTGGCATGCACCTCGTTGAAATGGGTCTGAAGGGCGGCGGAGGTTTTAAAAACCTGGTTGCACCCCTTCTTCCAGCAGAGGAAGCCTGAGTCTTCTCTCACGCAACTGGGATCGGCAGAAGAGGGCTTCAGATCTCCACTGTGCTCTATGCTGGCAGATGGTAAGGTGCTCTTTCCCAGATCTTCTGAAGTTTCTGTAAAAAACAAACACATCAAGCCCGAAGATAAGGAAGGCTTCGTTTCCAGGATGGAACCCAAAGAGAATTAGCTAGCCAGGCGTTATGAATCCAGGAGACACCCAACTGAGTGCCAGAGTCTCTCCACAGGGCCAGAGAAATACGCACATACACATGGTACATGTGAACAGAGAGGAATAGGAGGGCACGAACAGTCCATTTCATAATAGGCCTGTACTGTATCATAAACCTGACAGTCTTCTAAATGGCATTTAACTGACCAGAAGCCTCACTTTCTCAAAAGGTAATCTGAAGGTTAGTGATCTTAAGGGTACCATCTATGCTCACTTTTTTGTTATAAAAATTTAGCACATCGTGGGGGCTGGAGAGATGGCCCAGTAATTAAGAGCACTGGCTGCTCTTCCAAAGGATCCAGGTTCAATTCCCAGCACCCACACGGCAGCTCACAACTGTCTGTAACTCCAGTTCCAGGGGATCTGGCATCCTCACACAGATATACATGCAGGAAGAACGCCAATGCACATAAAAAGGTAAATAAATCTTTAAAAAAGAAAAATAGCACATGAGAGCTGTTGTAAAGGACATCTACACTAATGCTGTCCAAAGTTGTGAGGAAGTTATGCATTTTGGATTTTGATTTCTTAAAAGCATTTAGTTTCATATGTAATGTTACTCTTTTTTAAAATTTAATTTTGTTTATTTATCTATTTGCACCACTGTTTCTTGAACTCGGGTCCTAGTTCATGCTAGCAAGTAAGTATTCCCAATTACTAAAATGTCAATTACCAAAATGCATTACTTTTCTTTATCAATGAGTTCGCCATATCCATAAATTCCCTGGCTCGTTCCAGGTCATCTGTCCACTTCTAATATGGACACATCACAAGGAGGAAGGTTAGGACCCAGCAGCATGGGCCTTAGACATCTGTAAGAATGTGTGTTGAAGACTCAGGAGAGCTTTGCAGAGGCCTAAGATATGCCCCGTGATGACAACTGCGGCAGAACACCTGTGACAATGGACCTTCCAAACGCTGTATTTTCGATAAGAAATTCCAGAAGACTCCAGGAATTCTATGGAGAGGTAGCAAGAAAGACAACTCAAGGATCTTAACACCTTTGAATGGCAAGTCTCTAGCAACTCATCCCTTAACTGAGTCCTCCAGGGGGACATATGCACACACCAGTACCCCACCAGATCTCATGCCAATCCTAACTTTAAAACCACGCGAACAAACTGACTACTACAGGATCCCTGCTAAGGCCTATAAAGTACACAGTTTTGGTGATGAAACCCATCAGTCCCATCCACTCAGGGAACACTATAAAGAATCCCTAGGCCCTCACGCCCCATGACAGTTTTGACCTTGTTGCAGTTTGTAGATTAATGACACTGACCAGGTTGCTTTCCTGCCTCCTCCAAATTGGAATTCCCTTCTCGGTCTGGAACAGCTGCAGGGAGGAACATGCTGCTGGGCATGACCATCTCAGGAGCGGTCACCTGAGGCAAGAGAAACAGAGGAACAACAACAACAGTAAATCGTGGAGGGGACAGACACAAACTACGGAAGGTTTAGAAATTATTTAATAAGCAAAATTAGCCTTCACCAGTGTAAAGCTAGAGGTGCCACTTTCATAGCTCAGCGAAGATTCACGTTTATTAGACAAAGCTCACATCAGTCAAAAGTGTTTCTACGGTTACATTCTGGACATAATTAGCAGTGCACACTTGAAGAATAATCTTATTATTAATATTTTTCTTTTATGCAGAATTTTGACTTTGATCACTGACAATGTTTTGTCATGGGCTGTGAAACTTCTTGTGCAACCAATTAGGTAGATAAGTTGAAAGGCCCACCTTAAGCTGCTGAGAACATAATAAGGGCCCTAATTAAATCATACCCAGTAAAGTACACGGTAATCTTGAAGCAGGGAGCATTGTAGCACTGTTTTCAAAATGTATTCAGGCAAGGAGAGGAGGGGAGTCAGAGTGAAAGAAAGGGTAAGAAGGAGAGAGGAGAACAAAGGGAAGGCTCAGGACATGCATACACACTGGCAGATTTTTTTTTTCCAGGAAACAACATTGTGTAACCCTTTACAAGCTGATAATCAAGCACAAACAAGCATGTTTTTGTAACTCACGTAAGTCAGAATTTCATCTAGAACCTTTTTGCATGAGGCACACAACATCAGAGGGAGCATGTGCCCAGCATCCCAGCCATCCAGCTAATTCTGCACATCGTTCTACAACAGGGCACCCTCCCTGACCCTGAGACTGAGCTGTTAGACCCTAATGGAGCATTTCCATAATTAGCCCTGATCTAAGTAGCTACATATTAGGTCAGATCCTCAGACTTTTCTCTCTGCCTCCCTGCTGTGTGGCCAGAAGCTAGTCCGAACAACTTCTCACAGGCTCTATGTGATAGTGATAGGCAGCCTCCAGTATCCAGGGTAAGGAACAAGGGCTCTCCATCTAAAAAGCAACAGCCTCACATGTAAGTCACATGTACAAACCACCAGTGGCTACATCCTCAAAATCAAATGATTCTTCCTTTCCCAGTAACTACCCACTGCCTGTAGCTCGTCATTATGGGGTGAGGCCTGTAGATCATCCACCTCCTCTGGGAGGGGGCATCTTAAAGTAACACATGGATAGTGTTGGAGGAGAAACTGGGGAGTAAGTATGACCATGTCTCATTGTAAACATGTATGACGTTCTTAAAACTAAAGGGAGGAAGAAAAGCAGCAATCTCTCTCTTTGCCTGCCATGAGACAGGAAAACTTGGCAGCAGTAACAATCCCAAATGGATTAGAAATTGTCTTCAATTTGACATCTGGTAGAGAAGTAATGGGAGGTGACATGGAAACTGGCCCTACCTGAAGGCCCCACTCTACCAATCAGATGAAACTTCACAGCAACAATAATTCCACTTAAGAGTTCTGTTCAAACTTAATATTTTAAAAATGTTTTTATGACTGTAAGATCCCAACCTTTCACAAATAGCTGCTGGCATACTCTCTACTGTCGTCAGTAACAGGCTCAACGAGTAGGAAACCCAAACGACTCTGGCCACCAACCAAAAAGAGAGTTCATAGTTAGGCATGTGATGAGGTTTTTTCCAGCCCCAGAAGCCAACAGACACAAGACTTAAGCAACAAGCTCCCCAGAGAAGGGATCCCGAGAAACCCCTTGCTAGGAAGAGCAGGTGTGTGGCAGGTGAATGGGAAAGGCGTGTGCTCGTCCCCAGACAGCTGCGCCACACAGAGCCTACGGGCAGCTGCTTAGAGAGCTAGCTAGCTGCTGAATTGTCCGGAACGGAGTGGAGATTGCCAAACTTGTTCTATTTTCTTTTTAAAAGAAAGCGTTTCTGACCAGTGTGGCTGGGGAGTCCAGCAGGAATCCAAGAAGTGAAAGGTCATCGATTAATTCATAGTCTTCAGTCGAGGGAGAGCACGAGGTTGGGGGGTAAGAAGGGGAAAAGGAGGAGGAGGAGGAGGAGGAGGAGGAGGAGGAGGAGGAGGAGGAG
>CAJQZJ010032054.1:1161367-1197214 GCA_907164525.1 Lophiomys imhausi | reverse complement strand
GAAGAAGAAGAAGAAGAAGAAGAAGAAGAAGAAGAAGAAGAAGAAGATCCCCCAACCTCTTTTCTCAGTTGTAGCTGCAGGAGCAGTTTTTGGGGATCTTTAGGAATTATATATTAAAAAAAATGAATCATGAGGGAAAAAAGCCCTACAGAGTAAAAAAGAATGAAATTATCGCCTCAGCCACGTATCATTATAGAAAACCATGGGCTTTTACAGGCATTACAGTAAGGCAGACATCCCCTCCAACAGACTCAGTACGGCGGATCAGTAATTGTTTTCATACACTTTAATTAGAAAACCTCAGATGGCTATGAATAATAATGGAAAAGAGAGACTTTTGCACTTGAAAGGTTGAAGTCAATCAAGTGTGAATGACGGCAAAAAAAGGAGGGGAAAAAAAAAAGACACCAATTCATCAGCCCTCTGTTGTCTTGCTGCGACTTTAATCATAATTCCTGATTGGGATTCAAGAAGGCAGTAAGCAGCGGTCCTTTGTCTGCCTTCACCTTCCGTCAATTAACTCTCCCCGAAATATAATCATCAACCTCACATGCTCCTCTGCATCTTAATCTGGCCTCCGAACCTAGAACTCCTGCCCCATGTGTGTTTAAGGAGGGACTTTTATATACATGCCTTGTCTCATGTACACTATGGCCAACCTGTCCAAGGGTGAGGAGTGAGCTGGTATATGAAATTTAATAGGCAAGAAATCCTCAGAGGGCAAGGAGGAAGATCCATGAAGGGAACTAAGGGTCTAGAGAGTGTAGTGGGGGGGGTCTATGTTTACATGTCTAAACCAAGGTTGATGGGGAAGCTGCCTCTCTGCGTAGACTACCAATGGGGCCCCATCAGTTCCCAAACATTACTATTTTCAGGTCCGTCTCTCTTTCTCTTCCTCCTACCTGTTTCCAGACCTTTGTACTCCAAGTGTCTTCCTAGAGGGCCAGAAATGTAGTCAAGCCGACAGCTCACAGAGAAGCCCTGCTCAGTGAGAAGAGGGTCCAAAGGCAGTGCCCCTTAGGTGGCTGCCTTGGCCGCCATGGTTTCCCAAACGTATTTGCCTCCTGGACTGCATGGAAGGTTCAGAATGTCACTGCCACAATTTCTAGTGGGCCTAGTATGCCTGTCACTCAACTGTGCTGATTGACAATCTGGAAAGGCTTTCCTTTCCAGCAGGCGCATCAAAGCATGGAGTTTACAGAGCATCAAACCATGGCTATGGCCTAATCACAGCCATTCTGTATGCCCAAACCTCTGAGATTCTCAAATAACTGGACCTACACCAACTTTTCTGCAGATGACATGTAAACATATCTTATCTTGCTCTCTTCCACCCTTTCCTCTCTTCGGTTGCCTGCCTTCCATACCCATCCATGCCTCCAACTATGGCCATTACACACTCAGCTCAGACACCTACATGCACAGGGACTGATTTTTCCTGATGACCATTTGTGGTGGTTTAAATGAGAAATGTCCCCTGCAGGCAGACATATTTTAACACTTGGTCTCCAGTTGGTACCATTGTCTGGAGGCTGAGAAGGTGCAGATTTTGTGGGGAGAAATATGTAACGAGGGGTGGATTTGAGGATATTTTGGCTTTACCCCACTTCTCTCTCTCTCTCTCTCTCTCTCTCTCTCTCTCTCTCTCTCTCCTTTCTGCAAAGAGAGCTTACCCATGTGCTCTCTCAGCTTCCTATGCCCGCTGCTGTGCCTCCCTGCCATGATGGACTCTTGGCTCTCTGGAACCAGATGTCAAAGAAAACTCTCCCCTTCCATGAGTTGCCCTTGGTCAGGTCATGTTGTTTTATCACAGCAACAGAAAGCCGCGATACCTGTACATCTATAAACAGCAGATATGTTAAGCCACATCCCTTGTCCAGGAACATTTAAATAGGCTTGCCATTAAGACAGAGTTCTTCTGGTTAAGGGAGAAGATTTCTAATCTTCTTAAATCAGCTGATTAGAGCCATTAGTCCCTCAAGACTGGCCTAACCCATGACACCAGATGCTTTCCTCCCATCTCTTTTGAGTCAAGATCAAGTACATTCCAGAGTATGCAGAGGTAAATGGCACACTGGAAAGAACCACTGGCTGAGCAGTGGATGCGGAAAGTCTAGGAGCAGAGGCTTTAATACCTTCCTAACAAGTGAAGAGGCATCATGGTTAGCTAGGAGTGTTCTCCTCCAAGGCTGAAATCCTTCTAGTTTAAGCAATTCTCACATGTAATAGCAGAAACCAAAGAGTGTCACATCAAGCTAAGAAGCTTCACGCTTAAGCAATCCCAAGGCAGTGCCCTTGTGGACAGGGAAGGGCCTTGAGTGACTCTGTTTAGTCCCTTGTCCTCCACTTATTGGCCACCACCGGGCAGTGCTCATGCCTGTGAGACACAGTGGTAAGACGGGGTGCCTGCTCCCGAGATGCTCCCTACCCAGAGGGCCTGGGGAGACCTCAGCCTGGGGAGACCTCAGCCCCTCAGGAAGTTCACTGAAAGTTGCAGCCTCCAGGAAGAACATTTTTGAGCACAGAATAACACATGATTTCAAGGAATCAAAGGTTTCCCCAATGGGGGGAAAAAATCCATGGACTCAAGTGAATTTCCCTTGGTCAACTAGAAATGGTGGCATGGGCTCATGTATACCTACTTCTAGCTTTTTAGTTCCTCAGTATTTTGGATTACAAATTAATCCCTTCAAGATTCCATGTGATGAGTGGACCCCAGAGCACCAAGGATACACCTTATACACCCAGGGTCTTGGTGGTTCTGGTCCCCACCATGACATCTGAAGGGATTGTTGGTATTTGTCATTTCTTTTTGGAAAACTGCAGTTAGAAAGATTAGTCAGCCTGCTCTTCTAGGCTCCGGGTCCCAGATGCTGAAGAATGGAAGCTCTATATCCAACACCATGTGTAGCTTACGCTATATCCTACTAACACCCCATGGTAGTAGCCCTTCAAGTTTATCTGTCAAACCTACCTCAAGATAAGATGGCCTAGGTTAGATCATTACTACCAACACCTCCCGTATGTTGGCCAGCAGAGGTTCTCCAAAAACCTGATGAACCTGGTGTCAGCATTCACTGAGGAGGGCACCCTTCTGAAAGGCTACCTATTGTCTGGGTGAAAGGGAGATATGCCAAGACCTAGATTTCCAAGGAAGACTCAAGGCCCTCACTTTTAGGTGGAAATCAACACGGTAAATCACCCAAGACAGAGGGAAGAAGACTGGAAGCCTTAGGACAGTCAGCCTGTGGTTTGGATCTAGCCAGTCTCTATGTCCTAGTTCTATGTACTATGTACTGGTTCTGTCCCAAAACTCTAGGCATGAACTTAAAACATAACTGTGTGCAGGGCTGGATTCTAGCTAGTGGTGAATGGAATGCTGTCTATGAGGAGACTACAGGACCCCTGCTTACCCCCTTCCCATAAAACCCCACAGGTACCACCTTTACTTCCTTCTCACTGCAGGTGGAGCATGGTAGCCAGTCTCCACAAGGCCTTATCTCTGTCTATGTGTCATCATTATCATAGGCTTTTTAAATTTTATTTTTTTAAAACATGAAGTCTCATATCATTCAAGGCAAGCCTCCAACTCTGCCTGGGTGCTAGGATGATAATGATGTGTAACACCCAGCCTACTTTCAAAAAAAAATTTAATTGACATATAATTGTACAAGTTTATGGGGCTCAATGTAAAGTTTCAAAACACATATACTCTATGTGCTGACCAAATGAAGGCCTTGGCACAGTCATTGCCTCAAATATTTATCAGTTCTTCATGAAACATAAAAAGCTTCTTTTATACTTGAAATATATACTGAAGTTGACTTTAGTTGGCCTGCTGTGTAACAGAACAATGGAATACTCTCTTCCTATCCACCTCTGACTTTGAATTTGCTGACCAACCTCTCTACCTCCTCCCGTTTCCTTTCTAAAGAGGCTTCTATGTGGTTGCTTATATAGTTATTTGTAATACCTAAAATTTATACATACACAAACAAACAAAACTGTAGGCTACATTAACGTTTATATGGACCAGAACCAGAGTTTAAAAACTGAGAATGAGCCGGGCAGTGGTGGCGCACGCCTTTAATCCCAGCACTTGGGAGGCAGAGGCAGGCGGATCTTTGCGAGTTCGAGGCCAGCCTGGTCTACAAATTGAGTCCAGGACAGCCAGGGCTACACAGAGAAACCCTGTCTCAAAAAACCAAAAAAAAAAAAACAAAAAAACTGAGAATGAGAGAAAGACTGCTTGGGGTGGGGGTAGGGAGACAAGAAACATGAACAGTTATGGCTGTGCGTGTGTGTACATACAGACAAGAGAGCTGAGGAAGAATGAACTAGAGAGCAAAGCTTCATTAGACCTCAAGAGGCAAGCAGTGGCAGGATACCAAGGTCACTTCTAATTTAGACCATCTAATTGGCAAACAGGCTCCAAATGGCTATCATCTCACAGGGCTTGGAATTAATGAAGCCCGATTATTTTCATTACCTTCCTGTGAGATGGAGAGAAAGTGAAAGAGCTGATACGCAGGTGGGTGTGACAGCCCCAGGGCCAGGGGGACCAGAAGAGCCCCCTTGTGGGGGAGGGGGAAGCCTGCCCCTGAAATCCCCACACACATGGAGCAGAGAGAGTCATAATCACTGTTTAAAGATCACACGAGACCAAACTATTGTCCTCCAAAGAGAGGCTGAGGGCCCAGAGCAAACCACAGGCAAGGCAGGGCCAGGAGTACAGGAGGGACATCTGGGCTTGGGTAAAACATAAGAGTAATGGTGGACAAGAAAAGAGGAAGGACTACAGAGAAAAGGTGTTCTTGGCTCAGGCTCATTTCAGCTGTGAGGTTCCATTTTGTTAAGTGATTAAGGAACAAAGAAAATGTCCCCATATTAATGATCTAGGATCCCAGTGGTATGTCCTGTCACTTAGAAGACACTGATCAATTAGAATAATTTAAGAGTATTGAAACGCATGGTGGGTGGTCTTTCCCATTCTTATTTAGGAGCAAGAAACATGTGTCCCTGGGCTCTCATCCTTCCCCCTAAAGATAAGCGAACTAAATATGGGGACAGAGTAGAAGTGCCAACATGTCTCCCAGTCTGAAGCCTAGGCTTCTCTGGCGAGGGAGGGTGAGATTGCCCAGCCAAGTGTGGAGGAGGGCTTGTCTCACTGTCCTAAAGCTTTAGAGATTTTCTTCTTACATATGATGTGTAAAAAGATACTGTTTGAGCAGTTTCCAATAGGCCATGCAGAAACAAGTGCTGTGGGTGCTGTTTCCACAGTCGATGACCAGTTCTGCAAATGTTGCCAGTGGAGAGTATTTTTCAAGCCCCCTCATCAGTAAAAAGAAGGGGACCCATGGAAGGCACAGATATGAGATTCAGAGCATAAGCAAGCAGCTGTTGCCATAGCAACAGACGTATTAGACACTGCGGGTTCCTGAAAGCTGTCTGATAAGGTATTATTAAATGAAGCCTCCTCAACACGCTCTCCATTTACAATGGAACGGAAAGACATTGCTCAAAAAGTAATCTATTTCCACTTATCAAGGCAGAGTTTACTTTCAGATGGACGGAAACCCAACCCCAGCTACTTCCTGAGACTTTAGACCTAGACACCAAATAGAAATTCTCCAGGATGTCTAGCTTTAGAGACCCTGCTTATGTCCCACATGCCCTAGGGATCATCTATCTGGGAGCCTTTGCCAGCTTTTCCTAATTTGCAGCCAAAGCTGCCTGCCGGAGTCACTGTGCTCACTGCCCTTTGCCTTGCCAGTAAGAATCCAAGGAGACACAACTCCTTCCTCTAGCAGGATGAATGACCAGACGCACTGGCTACTCCTCATCAAGAAACACCAGAGGGAGAGCTTGGATTTAGAGGTACCCTCATTGGATTGTTTTCAGAGTTCGCTGTTCCACTTGGGTAAGCACAAACAGATATCAGACAGCCTAACCAATACTTTCCTGGGGCCAATTTTCTAATAGAATTACTGCAAAATACCCTCCGGGGACATGATTTTAACCAAAGGATCATTATCATTACTTAGTTGTAGAACTGCAAATTCTATTTTCACACCAAACTTTTCCAAAGAACAACCCTGGCATCTGACCAAGATTTGTCATCTAGGCATCAAAGAGGATTCTGGGTTCACCCTGGAGAGTTCCTGCACAGTCCCCCCAGCCCTGGTACCTCCTCTGTCTGGGAAGGAAACACATCACTTGCAAAACTATCCTCCTAACTAGAAGAACCATTTCCATAGGACAGCTCCCCGTGCAGAGAGCACAGTATGAAAGGCCCCTTGTGTCTGCTTTAAAGTCCAGAGAAGCCCTTAAACACTCCTCGCATGGGTCTCACTGCTTCCAACTCCGCTTCACAATCTATTACCTCACCAGTACTAGCAAACTGATTTCCTGTAATCAGCACATCTTCCGCCGTTTGTACACTTCTCAGAAGCGTCTAGAAAGCATCTCTATTATCCGTGGAAAGATGAGGCCTGTGAGGTTTCCATGCAAAGCAAGGAGTGGTAGGACCCTTAAGCAGTAGCTTCACCTACAATAATCTCACCATCAGGGGCTCGAGAACAAGCTAACCAACTAGTTCTCACAGCATATCTTGTGTTCCCTGGCACGTCACGGGTGCTTCTGTATCTGTGGGAGGGGTCCTAACAGTGCTTCTTAAGTTTTAGTGTGCACAGAACAGGCTGCAATGGCTCTCACTGTTTTCACAGGTCTGAAAAAAGGCGGGAAGTACTCTCTTGACAATGTGATAGTCAGCGGTCATTTGCAGAAGTATCTTAGGGATTGGGACCCAAGCAAACACTATAGTGATAACCTGCCCTTGAAGACTTTACTGGCATAAGATTCACAGTGAGCATGAAAATTGCCACTTAAAATTTGCCTTTCTGTCATAAAAAACATGACTGCCTAAGCCGGGGCAGTGGTGGCACATGCCTTTAATCCCAGCACTCAAGAGGCAGAGAGGCAGGTGGATCTGTGAGTTCGAGGCCAGCCTGGTCCACAGAGTGAGTTCCAGGACAGCCAGAGTTACACAGAGAAACCCTGCCCCCCAAAAAACCAAAATAAATAGGTAGGTAGATAGATAAAATAAAATAAAATAAAGACATAACCAACAATGCATACCTGAAATACAATTTACATGCTAGTACTGAGCAATGTAAAACTGTTTCACTGTCTAATGTATTCCAGGCATGGAGATTACTGTAGACCACAGTTGCCATACTAGATTCATATTAAACAACAAAAATAACCATCCAAGCAAAAGAAAAATGCAGGTAAGTTCAAAAACTAAAATAAAAAATGATTCTCTCCCACATGTCTTCCTGATCCCTCAGGTTCCCAGGGTCCGAGGCACTCAGAAAGTGAGAGGAGGCCCAGGAAAACCCCTTATTTCCCAGATTAGTGGGAATTGCTAGGAAAACCTGCCATGCAAAAACCATCCCATCCACAGGAGAAGGACCCATTCCTCTTACTGAGAAGCTTTCCAAGGAGTTTAGTGGCCTATCTGAAGATGGCCACGGAAAGTGGATCCATGCTTCAAAAATCCCTGGATGGCAGGTCGGGCTGCGCTGCTTTAGGGTTTTCCATTGGCTGTTTCACGTTCGCTTGGTACGTCAGTCATCAAGACCAGACATCCTTATACAACCCTATTCATTGATTTTACATAGCCGAATGCTACTGGAAATCCCCTCAGCGGTGTGCCTGCAACCTGCACGCTCAGCACGGGATTCAGGGTAGACTGTTTCTCTGGGAATTTCCCCATGACATGTCAGCCATGTCAACTTATTAGCCCACTCTTGAAATAATACTAGGGTAGAGGTGAGAAGTTGTGCTTCTTCTTCCTCTGGTGACGAGGAAAGGACTTTCCTAGTGGCCTTGGCATGGTTGAAAGGAAGACATTGCTACAAGCCACACTGCTTCGAAGTTTTCATAGTATGGCTACAATTAAATGTTAATATTGATCTTTTGGCCGTGTCTATGATGGCCATTTAGGAGTTAGCCTCTCAGTGCTTGCAGGTATAACAGCATCATGTCTGGATGCAGAGCCCGCAATCTGTGATACCCAAACGCATGGCTTTCCTGCTCTGAGAACAAAATACTTACTTGAGAAAGCCTCATGCTCCAGCCTCATACCCAGAGGTGAAAAACGTGGGCTCAAATCTTAGCTGATAGGTGATACCTGGGGTTGAGGGGCTTCATTCAGACATAGTTTCCTCATCTGTTAATGGGAATGTGCCAGACTTCTTCAAACAGAGCTGGCTAGGAAGGTGAAATGGGCACGATTGGGAGAGCCAAAGAAGACCCCAGATGGCCCAACAAAGGCCTGGAGGCTCTGAATAATGGTTTCTTGAATCAGGGCCACAAACCTGCCATGGTTACACCAAGAGCAGGACGGGAACAGCAAAACCTAGGTCACAGAACTGGGGCGATTTCCTCCCCCTGCCAGTTTTGCACTGGCTTTTTTGGGCCAATGGACAGATCTTGCTCATGCTGCTGGCATGACTTTTGACCTTCGAGGGAAGAAAAGCCGCAAGATCCCCCCCTTGCCCTGGCTGCCTTACCGTCATAATGAGCTTCTCCACGCAGTCAGGTGCCACACTGTGGAGGTGGGTGAGGTGCAGCTGGAGATGGATCTTGTTGTTGAGCATGTCTTGGCACAGGGGACAGCGCAGCATAGGCTGCACCGAGTGCTGTGTCACGGCATGCACCCGCAGCCGGTTCACATCAGCGTTGGCGTACTTGCAGTAAGGGCACTGGTACATCTGTGGGGACACACGGGCCACTCTGACGCCATCGTCTGTTCCCTCCTAGAACCATGCCTTCCCAAGACCCAGCCACCCTAAAACTCATTCCCCGCCAACGTCTAACACATCCCCCACCCCCAGCAGACCCCTTCTAGCCTCACCTGCTCGGGTTTGATCTCCTCGGACGCTTTTGGCCTCTTCGTACAGAGCAGAGTCTCGGAGCTACCTGGGAAGGAAGTGCGTTTGGAGGTTGCAGGGGAGTCTGTCAACTCCTTCTCTGCCTGACCAGATGGCACTAAAAGAAACAGCAGAAGATGCAATAAGAGTAGCTAGCCGGGGTTAGCTTGAGGACACTTTGTGCTGGAGGAGGGTCGGCCTCTCTGCTAGCACAGGGGCATCTTAAGACGCCAAAAGTCAGGAAGAATGACAGCACACATGTTGGGAAAGCATCATGTGTTTCTCCCCCCACCCCCAACACTCTCCCCACAGATTCTTGTTACTACCTTAACAACTGAATGTCAGCCAGTGATGGAAAGAAACGCAGTATAGGCCTGAGTTAGAGCATCTCTTCTAATTTCCCTGTCTAAATATGGCTTGCTGTTTCATGTTGGGTGGGGGAGAGAAGCTGGGCAGGTGGCAAAACCTCACGGAACGCATCACCATCCTGAGCAGCAGCCATACTGATCCACAGACCTGAACAACCATGTGTCCCCAACTTCACCGTCCCACTTCTTAGAATCCCAACAGCACCACAGGCTCAGTGCACATCTGTGTATTAGCATGCTATAAACCTACATCTGGGTCCAGCAGTTTGCTTTCGGGGAAGAAATAATTGAGCAGTGGAACTAGGGAGGGCGTGGATCAAAGTTCTAATTGAGGCAGCAGTGCTCCAGATGTTTAAGGTAGTGAGAGGGAGGTCCCTTCCTGCTTACAAACCACTCTCCTTGCTTCCCTAGCCTGCACAGCTAAAAGCCCAAACAAGATCCCCAAAGCAATACATGCAGAGGGCACACGAGGCTTGATTACAACATTAGGGACAGAAGAGCTGGCAGAAGGATTTCCAGGAAGCACAGGGAGGGACCTAAGATCTTGGTGAGGACTAATTGGGCTGAAGGTTGCATAGGGAGAAGAAGGGGTCCTCTACAGTAAACAGAGATTCCAATGCGGTTGGGTTTCCTCATCCCAATCCTCCTTGCCAACTAAGGAGTGGAGTTTTCATTTATTTTGGAGATGAAATTCCAGTTTTTCAGAATGTTGCTTAAAGTAATAAGGAAAAAAACAAACCAAAAACCAAAAAAAAAAACAAAAAACAAAACAAAACCATGAACCCTTTATTCACTGATGGTGGGGGTGTAAATTAGTACATTCATTATGGAAATCAATTTGGAGGTTCAGGAATTTAAAATACAATTATCACATGCCCCAGCTAGTCATTCCTCAGCACACACCCAGAGAACTCCATACCTGACCACCCAGATAATTTGCACCCTTGTGTTTATTGCTGCTCTATTCACTATAGCAAAGACATGGAACTAACTTTGCTGTCCACCAACAGGTGAATGGATAATGAAAACACAGTACACATATAAAATGGAATGTTATTCAGCTCTAAAGAAAAATGAACTCACAAAATCTGCGAGAAAATGGATGGATTTAGAATGTATAATATTAGGTGATCACAGAAAGAAAGAAAAACTCTATGTTCCCCCTCATATGCAGATCCTAGCCTATAATATACATGTGGATATGTGTTAACAAATGTATGTGCAGGCACAATGTGACATGTGGAAAGGAGAACAAGAAAGGTAAATGCTGGAAGAGGAGGAGGCGTAGGGGGCAGGTAAAGGGCACGTGTGTCATGACACAGGGTTTAAAGCTGCTTTTCTAACTCTGTTATGGATTTCCCAGGCTTTTATATCGACTAAGAGCATAAAAATGCAATGGACAGTGAAGTATGAGTCAAAGCTCCGCAGCTTAGGAATGGCTGTTCTAACTATGTGGAGTTCTCAGACGTGTATGGCCTGGGACTGGGCAAGCGTTTGTTTGAGCGACTTCCTTGTAGCTGCTGCTGTTTTTCATTTGAAAACTCTTCAAAATGAAGAGTTTTAATATTATTTAAGTTTAATATTATTTAAAAATTAACACTGAAAAAACTTATCACTGCTGTTAATTTATGACAGCGTTAAATCATTGTTGCAGAAAGCCTGACTTTTGCTCTCTGGTGAATCATATTGCGAGCTCACTCTATTATCTAAGGCATATTTTCACTTTGTATTCAACTTTGAAATTGGTTCTGCTGTGGATCCCAAGGTACTGTCATTACAGATATGTACTTTCTTAAAAGTTTTCACTATATTACATTTTCTCCACTTGGGCTGTGTGTGTGTGCGCGCGTGCCTGCAGTCATGCACACACATAAGTGATGACCAGAGGACCATTTGCTAGAGTTGGTCTTCACCTCCCAACACGTGGGACCTGGGTGTCTTGAACTCAGGTTGTGAGGTTTGGCAGCAAGTGCCTTTACCCACTGAACTGTGTACTTTAATAATAAATTATTTGAAAAATAAATTTTATCATTGAAATTGTAAGGCCATAAATTTTTTTTGAATTGCCAAATATAAGAAATAGTCCAGGAAGTTAATGCTCTTCCCAGAATGTATACTTTGTGACCTTTAACCCCAGTATCTTAGTAACCTGGTCTCCTGAAGTTTGTGGGGCATCTATTACCTAAAAAGTACAAGGGCAAGCATATTCCACAAAGACACCCTCCTCCTCTCAACACAGATTCATAACAGTGTTTTAATCTGTCTCAGATCGACTTCAAACCCATTTTGCTCTTAATGGGAGTTATTCATTTTCACTTGAAAGGTAATACATGATGGCTGGATACTTAATGTGATAGACTGGCCGCTGATTAACTAGGTGCTGTAACATTTGAGACCAGTTCCCCCATGGCCCATGGCCCATTTCCCATCTCCCAGGCCCCATCAGAAGTGATCACATAACCCTATGTCTCAGGACTTGGGCTCTGGAGCATTACGGCCCCAGCATCAACACTTCCACAGCTGCAAGTGCTACTTCTGCCCTGAGCAGGCTCCGTATTTTCCACATATTATTTCTCCAAGAAAATGCTAAAGATGGGGTGAGTGGAAGCCACCAATGATACTCTCTTTTCAAGCTTACTTGCTGTCCATCCTTTGGCATGTGGCTGACCTCCCACACCTTTAAAGAAAACTGACTGTCCATAGCTTCTCACTGAGGGATGGGAGCTCATGAGCTCCTTCCCATTCTATACTAGAATGCTGACTGGTTTGATCTTCAGCAGATGTTGTGGAGGCAACCACAGCTGCTTTCGTTCATGGGTGCAGTGGTCCCGTCATGTCCATAAGATACTGCTTTGCTTTGGCCTCATACCCAGAAGTACACAGATAGCACAAATCTGAGCCAATGGGTATGATGATAATGATGTAATAGCAAAGGACAAGAAGCTGGGAAGGAGGGGGAGATGGGAGTAGATGTTGGAGGAGCTAAGGGAACAGGTTGGGGTGATTATCATCCAAATACATTGTGTGAAGTTCTTGAAGAAGTGACAGAAATATGTTTAAGGCTTAGTTGTTCCAAGTCACCCTCTCTGCTCTCCTACTTCCAAGCAAGAGGCATCAGGTTAGGCTCAGCACTTACCACAGGGAAGAGGAGAGCCACCCGCACCCTCTTCCAGCAGAGGCAACCAAGATTCAGGTTCTGCTCCTGGTGGCCATCCTGCCCAGTCCTCCAGTCCTGTGTCCACTATGGGGCAACGGCACTGCCTACTAACAGCCTCCACCACTGGCCACTCCACTGTGAGAAGAGGCAGTAGTTTGGCTGCTCCGAAGTAGGAATGAGTGGGTGCGAGGCTGGGACTACCCACGCCACCTCAGCCTCTCAGAGCAACATCAGCGCAGCATCAGCTTCCTGGAAGGTGGAGCTGATGCTCCCTCTTCCTTCAGCTGGAGCGCAGGAAGTGTGGTGAGGTGGCAGAGGTGAGAAGTCAGGCATCTGAAGCTACTATTTTTCCACCTTGCATGGTAAGGGGGAATCTTTTTTTTTTCCACAAAGGAAGAATCCCTAATGGCTAAGAGACATTTGAAGAAATGCTCAACATCCTTAATCATCAGAGAAATGCAACTCAAGATGACTCTGAGATTCCATCTCACACCTGCCAGAATGGCTAAGATCAAAAACTCAAATGATAGCACATGCTGGTGAGGTTGTGAAGAAAGGGGAACCCTACTCCATTGCTGGTGGGAGTGCAAACTTGTAAATCCACTATGGAAATCAGTCTGGCGATATCTTAGAAAACTTGGAATAGCCCTACCTGAAAACCCAGCCATACCACTTCTGGGTATCCACCCAAACGATTCCTCACCAAACCACAAGGACATATTCTCATCTATGTTCATAGAAGCCTTATTTGTAATTGCTAGAAACTGGAAACAACCCAGATGTCCCTTAACCAACAAATGGATAAAAAAAAAACTGTGGTACATCTACACAATGAAATACCACTCAGCTATCAGAAACAAAAGAATCATGCAATTCGCAGCCAAATGGATGGAACTAGAAAAACTCATCCTGAGTGAGCTAACCCAGACTCAGAAAGATACACATGGCATCTACTCACTTATAATTGGATTTCAGCCATATAGTACAGGATAACTATCCTACAACCAACACACCAAAAGGATCAGGATCATAGGCTTTGTTACCTATTAATGGGACAATTTGCCCTAGGGGTGCTACCATGTAGGCCCCCAGTGCAAGAGGAAGCTCTTAGCCCTCATATAACTGTTGAACTGAGAGGGGCTGATATATAGGGACACTCCACATCGGAGGAGGGGGATGGGTGGGAGAGGGAGGGGAGGGTGGGAGGTTGTAACCAGTAGGGATGGAAAGAGGGCACTGTGATGGAGATGTAACTTAAAGTAATCAGGTGTTCAGAGATTTATGTCTGGGCCTTCAATTTTATTCTGTTGATCAACATGCCTCCTTTTGTGTCAATATCATGCTATTTTTTTTTTTTTTTTACTGTAGCTCTGTAGTACAATTTGAGGTTGGGATTGGCGATACCTCCAGCAGTTCTTTTATTATTCTAGATTGTTTTAGCTGTCCTGGGTTTTCTATGTTTCCATATGAAGCTGAAAATTGCGAGGGGGAATCTTTATTGCCTTTCTCCCCTAACAAAATCCAACTGCTTCTGGAGTCTAATGCTTCTTTTTGTCACTATGAACTAAGGAGTCACCACAAACTGCTTAAAAAAAGACCAAAAATCACCACACTGTCTCACCTATTCCTCTTTCTTCCCAGAAACACAACAGTTCGACTTTATATGAAATGTTACACCCACTGGTGCACAAACTTCCAGGTTCATCTCCTTTCTACCAAGGACAACTTGACATTATTATTAAATGAAATCTGCCTAGCAGTGGACATTAGACCCCCCCCCCCCACCCAACACCCGAGAGCAGCTCACCAATTCCTTTTTTTTTTTTTTTAAGCAACATTTTAAACAGTTGCTCGTCTCCCCATTTCCCTGGGATGAGTGGGGAGACTGTTCTTAAGTTAGGTCAAGCACATCTGACACTAGCCTCTCCCTCGATTGACCTCAGACATTAAGTCTAATCCCTAGTAAGTCGGTGTAAGGGTCCTTTGTATAATTTCTGCACATGAGCAGACACAGTTCTCCATCAACATGCTGGGTAACGGCTATCACAAGCCACGTGCACTCAGGTTTTCTCAGGCTTTTCTCTAAACGACTTCATAAGTGCCACGGTCCCAAAATCCATTTCTACCTGACTCCTGCTGTCAGCACACACTGCTGGTGGCATAAGGAAATAAGGTGGTATGGACACAGAGAGAAAGTACAGAGGTTTTCTTTTTTTTTTTTTTTTTTAAAGATTTATTTATTATGTATACAGTGTTCTGTCTGCAGGTATATCTGCAGGCCAGAAGAGGGCACCAGATTTCATTATGGATGGTTGTGAGCCACCATGTGGTTGCTGGGAATTGAACTCATGACCTCTGGAAGAGCAGCCAGTGCTCTTAACCGCTGAGCCATCTCTCCAGCCCCATACAGAGGTTTTCTGCTTTGAAGACTTCTCTCAACTCTCTCTTAAACTCTGGGAGAGGGATATCACAATACAGAAAACAGCATTAAAAAAAATCAATTACTGGTCATTCTAAGTCTTCGATGAAGTCACCACAGTAAAAAGGAAATAGACGTACCACAGAAACAAGACATGGCTTAAATATTCAGTGCCTGGAATCTTTGTATTAAACTGGCAGCAACAACAAAAACTACCTGAAGCTGTTTTTATAATAATGGATTAAACGAAATGGGAACAATCTAGCCAGGTACGAGACCCAGCTATGTGAAAAGGCTGAAGCAGGAGGACTACCCAGGTTCCCGGGATCACCTCGGCAACTTAGCCAGACCTTGTCAAAAATCAAGCACAGGTGATTCGCTCAGAGGTGGAGTGCTTGCCTAGCAGGTGCCAGACACTGAGTTCAGTCCCGAATACTCGGGGTGGGGTTGAGAAAAATAAACATGCAAAAACAAAACGATCTATTAAACAGTAGGGCATGATACCATGAGTGACTGTATGGCCATTCCTTTGTGTATCATAGACTTTAAAATGATAGCTATGAAAAATCAGAACTACAAATCAGAAAAGATGAAACATATACTTGAGTCCATTATAGATATGTAAACTATAAGCTTGGGGGAGGAGAGTAGAAGAAGGTGATTACATATTTAGGTAACAGCATTGTGGTTAATTTTCTAAGTTTATCTGGAGCTATATCATTTTAAATATTATAATTAAATGGCTTAGCATTTAAATTCAGTTTTCCATGAAAAGTGGGTATTTGGATCCATGCTGTGCAAAACATCAGGGGGTATTTTTTTTAATTTTTTTTTTACTTTGCTGCTTAAGGCAGCTTTTTCTTTTCCTTTTGGCAGTCATGCCATATGGAAATGTGTTAAATCTCAAATCTGAGTCCTCCACAGGCAACATGCTGGGCTCCTGGCAATGCAAAGGGATCAAAAATGAGGTACGGAGTCAAGGGAGGGCACGCATGGTAAGTGACACACCATCCAAGGGACACACTAAGGCAAGATGACTGAGATTCTCTGAGTGACAAGCTCGGTAGAATCCCTATAAGCCCTGACAGGACACGTGTATACACTCTGTAGTTGGGGGTTACACAGCAAAGAGTAGCATTTCCCTGTTATGGAGTTCAGAACAGTTTCTGGAGTTCAGCTTTCTGGGTAATGATCTGTTGTATCCTCGGCTAAACTGTGGTGGGTAGGCCACTAAAACTGACAAGGAAAATCCTGAAAGGAGGTGGATGGGACACCTGCTTCTCCATCTGATGCCATGAGATTCCTCTACATTGGAAGGGGAAACATGGTCACCCATGCGGGACTTCTTTATGGGGGAAACCATTCACGAATAGAGACATCAATCTTTATACATACTTTGACCTTATCATGTTTGTCTGGCAAGTATTAAACTCCTAAAAATAATCATTGGTAAGTTTTATTAATTATTAATAATTAGTAGTAAGCTATTCATCAGAAGTAACAGGGGAGAGAAAAAGCTCATTTGAATTCATGCAAGTTTGCTTGTAGTTTTCTTTTTCCTTCCTCCCTTCCTTCTTTTTTTCCCTCCCTCTTTCTGTTTTTTTGTTTTTTGTTTGTTTGTTTTTTTGAGACAGGGTCTCTATGTAGACTGAGCTAGACTTGAACTCACAGAGATCTACCTGCCTCTGCTTCCCAAGTGCTGGGACTAAAGGTATGTGACAACAGGACCCAGCACTGGTTTATAGTTGTCAATAAAAGGTTTTATGATGTCTAAACAAAGCTGTTGTTAAGAGCAGCATCCATTGGCAAGATTCTGGAGGGTGGAGTAGGGTAGAAACACAGCATTTAAAATGGTAGTCTCCATAACTCACAAGGAAAACCATTCTTCCTGGAACCAATTCTTACAGAATCTCGATCTCCACTCACAAATTCTGAACCATAGTCACTGAAGTTTGAAAGAAAAGAAAGAGATGTAGGTAGAGCCTCACTGGACTGCAGACTCCACAGCAGGTGCCTGTCATTCAGTGTCACAGGTTATGTGGTGCTGAAGCCACAAGTAAGGCAAGGGCCTGCTGTCTTGGGAGAAACATGGAGAAACGTTAAAAGCAGTAAAGGGAGCCTTCAGGTCCCAGTTTATGGTTTCCTCAAAACATCAGAAAGGATATCTACTTGCAACCTAAGAAGACCAAAGTACCGGTGGGTTCACTTCTGTGTTCCCATGCAAAATTCACCTTCCTATCACTTTAGCTGGTGGTGGGCTGTTGGCATGGCGGACAGTACCTTGTGGGGCAGCTTCCCTTTGGCTAGAGATGCTACTTTGGGGAGATCATAAGTAGAGACTGAGTTGTCCATGGGACTTGGAAGTCCCTTCTCCATTGCCCTTCTTGGCACTATGTCACTAGAAGGCGACATTTACTAGTGTGTTGAATTTCTTCCTTTGTGGGGTCCTAGGGTGAGCTCAGGGAGGACTACGAATACTGCCAGACATTTGATACTTGTAGAGAGCCCAGAGGCAGTCACTACCCCCACTTCTCAACATCAGACTCTTAACTCAAGCACCGACAGCCCCTCCATCTAAACTTCCATCTCCCAAACCAGCAACATAATGGAGGAGCCAATTAAATGATTATTAATTCATGTTACTTTCCGTAAGCCAGAGGTTCTCATCGCCTTGCATTCCGTAAACCAGCTTGCCACCTGCCCTAGAAATTTACAGCAATCTTTTATCTATCTCCATTGACTAAGTGGGATTTTTTTTTTCCACTCAACTTCACATTAAAGTGTTCGAGTTGGGATAGCTACCCCGGCACACTACACAGATGTTTCACAAGATCTGAAAATGGCCGTTCAGCTCAAGGTTCTCGTTAAGGGAAAGGTGAGGTGCACTCTCTCCCTCGTGTCTTGAGGACCTCCAGCTCCCTCTCAGCAGCCCAAGTGCAGTGTTTCCAGAAGGACTTTGTGATCTTCATATTGTCGAGGCAAGTGAAACTAATCTTGGCATCCGCTTGCAGTTCCTTCCCCAGGGACAAGCTGGGCTTTCTGACTGTTCTTGTAGAGCTACTGTACTTGATAAGTGGCCAGAGATCTGGCTAAATTCTCTTCCTCTGCTAATACAGAGAACAACATTCCTTTGAAGAGTCTGCTTCGCTGCCAACTATCTTAAGGCGTGCACGGTCTCTTTCTGCCTCCAGCCAGGCACTTAAAGGTGCTTCAGAGAGGTTTTGGAGAGACCCAAGCGAACAGAAGCAGGGTTGAGAGCACACAGTGGGGAAGGGTCTACACACTCCCATAAGAACTGGAGCTTCTCCACACCTGAGTCCAGTCTAGTGAGAAGTCTCCTTGGGAATGGCACCTCAAGGTGTGCTGCTCTGTATGTCTCCTGAAAGCATGCTCACGAGGCCACCCACCCCATAGTAGAGGATAATGCCCTTGCTGGTCCAGTATGCCATTGAGTTCTCACCAACAAAGACGTTTTGTTTCTATAAAGACTTTTTCAAAGCAATTTTGAATTCATTACAGATGGGCACAACTGTTACTGAAGGAGATTAATTTTCCTCCACCACCTCTGCTACAAACAAGGCAGGCCAGAGCTGGGAAAATCCAGGCGCTCTCAGACATTAGTTTTCCCTTCCCTTTGAAATAAGTACTCCTTCCACAGCAGATACAGGGATGGCTGTGTACCCAAGTGTTACTTATTAGCTGTGCTCATGGAAAAGCTCCCAGACTCTCTCTGTCATTGTGACACTGTCCCTCTGGCCAGCACCCTTCTGCCCCACCTCTAACCCTGCTGTGTCCAGGGCCATCTACCCAGACTTAGCTCTGCACCTCTTGGAGGCACACCGTCTTCAGTCAAGCTCAGTTCTCTCTGGTCTAGTAGGGGCTCAGGGTTGGACTATAAAGAAAAAAAAAAGAAGTCTCTTGCTTTTATCTCTGCAGTACTCCAGTCCTGGGACTCCTTCAGGGGGTGTCTGAATGCCTTGCAGGGCACAGTGAATACTGACTGCAGATCCTAGCCACAGAGGCTTTCTGTGGGTCTCGGCCAGAGGATGCATTTCCATTAAGCTCCCCAGTGAGGCAGGTGTTCCAGGGATTCCCCACACTTGAAGAACAGCTACCCGGGTTAGCGCTTGTCACTGGTATAAGTCCTAATGTGATATGCTCTAAGTTGAATTAAGTTAAAGGTCTGAAAAGCATGGGCAGACCTACCCATCCACTTTCCAACAACTCCAATGACTTGAAACTTTCGGCTTAATTTGGGAAGAAAAGAGACAGGTTTGGTCTCAATGCCGAAGGTGAAGGATTGCCCACAGTTGTCCCTCAGGGAACCTACTCACTCTAAGAAATCTAGAGAGCATCACCTCCATGCATTTGTTCTGTTGCTGTGTAATCAGAATGACAGGCTACCTAGTCTTGAGAAATCTCTTTCTTTCCATAGGTCCTGAAAAACCAGGTAAAAGCTTGTGGCTCCTCCCACTTGGCCCAAAGAGGCAGTGCTGACCTCCCTGCCCTATGTACCTGCAATCCTTAACAGCCGAAATCCCCTAAACTTCCACTCAGGCAGGATGAACAGATCCACATTAGCTTCTATTTGCACAAGTTTGGCTCTGGGAGTGGAGATCTGGCCACATCCTGAGCTGTGGGGTCACTGTCTTCCCAATGAGTTGCCCCTCTGGAGAATACCGGAAGCCTTCTGGTGGGACAGCAGGACCGGGCTAACTGGTGGCTGCTGCTGCTGCTGTTGTTTTGTGTCTTTGGGGAGAAAACAGTACTACATTGTACATCAGAGGCTTCAATCTGCTGCCCTAATTCCTTGTTGAAATATGCATAAGGCTGCTTAACTATGCTGATTGGGGCTCCCAAAAGGACATCTTACATTTCCGCTTGCAAGACACCTTGCCCACCTCCGTGTCAGACTTGTGAATGAGTCGCCAGTCAAAACAGCCACCACCTCATCTAGAACAGCACTGTCTGTCTGACTAATAACTTCTAGGCACTGGTTGCCATCATGAGGCCAGCTGGTGCCTGGGGACCTGAGAAGTGTCCCTAACTCCTACCTTGGTAGTACAGGCAACCTCACCTGCCTATGGCCCCCTGTCAGTTCCCACAAAGTATCCTGTCTCCTCCATGGCTTTATCCAGGCTGCTTGCTGCTGTGGCTGCAGGCAGAGTGTATAGTTGGCTCTCTACTCACTATGTTCCCCTATGGCTTTGTGACATGACTATAATGACCATTGATTTCAAGCAACCAGAGGTGGAGCCCTGCAGGACATGCATCATCAGTGGTACATGCCAGCCACCTCAGCAATCAGGAGGCCGAGGCAGAAAGAGTCACAAGTTCACAGCTAGTCAATGCTCCATAGTAAGACACTGTCTCAAAAGCCTAAAACAAACCAGTAAACATTCAATGGAAACACAAGTCATGGGACCGAGCGAAGGGTAATTAGTGGGATCCCTCCTTCAGTCCTCATAGGCTCAAACTTCCTTTAGAGCAGCTAAGATCTGTCTCTGTGGGTTCCAAGCCAGCCTAGAACCCAAAGATAGAGACATAAGCCAGCCTAGAACCCAAAGATAGAAACATAATCACACTCTTCCAGCGCCTTCCTACTTCAAACCTAATGTCCCAGGGTTTTTGACTGAATTTTAAGAATGGAGCCACAGCAGTTTGGGAATGTGTCCACAGCTCAAAGAAAACACCAAACAAAACTTTCCCTTAGCCTTACAGCAGCTTTCTCCTTGGCCCTGTTGCAGCTTTGATGGGAAATGGAAATCATTCTCTCTTTTTCCAGCATTGGGGAGACTGGAAACGTCCCCTGCCAGTCACCTCTGTCCGGCACAGTTAGCGCTAGGCGTGCATGGACACTTCTCTGAATTTTCCATGCTCGGTTTGCTCACAAGCACCCCCAAAGCCGAGGATAAGTGGCCTGTGCGCAGGGGCGGGGTGGGGGTTCCCAAGTGCCTTTGGGGAAGGTCAGGAACTGATGCTTTCCCACATTTTTTTTTCCTTCCTGGGCAGAGTTCCCTTGACCGGAAGTTACTAGTCCCCATTGCCAGGGAGTAAGGCACAGTAGTCGGCAAGGGTTGCTCACACCCTGGTCAGTACCACAAACGTTTTACTGACTTCGTTGAACTTGTAGCTACCTCCACTCACCTCACGGGGCTTCCAGGAGCCTAGCAGAAGATGAAGCGTACCACAGGGTCTAATGTGCTGTGAAGTCTCAGACACTTGTTTCAATGGCTTCACTTTTAGAAGCATCTGGGGACTAATGGGGCCCACGTGGGGCCATGAAACTGAGAGAGACAGAGAGACAGAGACAGACCCTGGTTTTAGGAAAGTGGAAGTATCCTAAATTTACCTCTTCTGCTCAGCAACGTAAAACAGTCCATCTACCCCAAGGGACGGTGGCCAAACAGAGAGAGTAGTAATTTAGATCTCAAAGTATTGATGCCATGGTATTGATGCCATGCTATTTAACCTATAGGCTCTTAAGGACGTTTCCGAGCCGTGCTGAGCAGCACTTACAAAGCTCAACAGATGTCATGTGGTCACCACTGGTCATATATACCCAGATGACGGTTACGCGATACCTTAAGAGGTACAGGGTTTTCCGGGTCTTCTCTTCATATAATAAGAGAAAGTGGCCATGTCATATATTCTTCAGCTTGTAAGCCAGGGGGTGGATGCCTGACCCAGAAGGTTAAAGAGCCTGCTGGTGGGTCATCGGGGAGTTGGTCATAGCTCTGAAACCCAGGAGTTCCTAACCTATGGGATCCAGCTCTCTAGCTGCAAAATTAAGATGACAGGGGACCCAAGGAGAATGGCGATGCCTAAGATAACATGATATCCTGTGAGGCACTGGGGTATGTTTTAAAGAGCCCTGCTACGGTTCTCGAAGCAGAAGAGCTTCACGAAAGGTGCATCTCAGGCATATGGCGGGGAAGATGAACAGGACCACAGCCTGAGAATCCTGAGCATGTCTACGAGGTATCTGCTTGTGTTGGGGTGTTCATGTGCGCTTGTAGGCAGAAGCCAAAGGAGAGCCTCGGGTGTCATTCCTCGGGCATTGTCTTTCTGTGGCCTGCGAGACATCAAGTAGGCTGGACAGCTGGCCAGTAAGTCACAGGGATCCGCTTGCCTCCACCTCCCTGGAGCTGGGATTATAACTACATGCCCCTCACATCCAACGTTTTTTTAAAATGTGGGCTCTGAGGTTACAGCTCAGGTTCCCGTCCTCACAAAGCAAGTACTTGCTGGCTGAGCTGCCCCCTATAAAACGTTTTCCATAGTGATGATGTATATACCCCTTCCTTTACATTCCATGCCCCTAACCTATATCTTAAGAGTAATTCTCATTACATTGTGCTATAATTATCTGATTACATATGACACTTCTTTTACAAAGTTCTTTACATTTTTTGCATGTACACACACACACACACACACACACACAGAGAGTGAGAGAGAGAGAGAGAGAGAGAGAGAGAGAGAGAGAGAGAGAGAGATGATAGACATACAGACAGACGCTCACTCAACCGATAGGGTCTTAGGTCTTATCAATTACTACTCAACAATATAAATTCTCAGGGCCAAGCTTTGAATTACTGGAATTCAGGCAAGTCTAGCTATGTACCACACCCTGTATCTATTTTTGCTTACCAACATAAAAATAGTTGATGGTTTGTTTTCAGTCGTGAGACAAAATTCTGCCTGCAATGACTGTGAGCAGCCAAGTTCTGCTAAAAGCAGTCTGAAAATGGCAAAGAGGGTGGGGGCACAAGGGACCCTGGAAAAGCTGACAGCTACACCATTTCTAGTCGTGTGAAAATGAAAGCCCAGTAACTGTTTCCACTGGCATGAAGCCTCTATGTGAACAAGGTTCCCAGCATTCACTCACTCACACTACACTGCAAAGACAACCTTACTTTTGGGTGAGGTAGAGAAAGAAGCAAGAGCCAGAATGATATAGAACTGGACCACTTCCGTAGAGGTACAGTGCTGGCCCCGGGGGTGGTGTCTAACCTCACGGGCCCGGTTGGTGTGAGTGGCCATTCAAAGGTGTTCATGTGGCACTTTCATGGATATCAGTACCACACTGACTGTGACCAGTGTAATGATCAGCAGTGACAAGGGACTAGGTGAGGACCTGCAGTCTCTGACATCCTACCAAGAAACATGGGCTTGGTGCTGTCTGACCCTCATGGAGAAAGCCTATTTGAACCCCTTGCCCAGCCCATGCAACATTACAGACCCATACATTAGCAAGATCTTTAAGTAAACTTATTAGAGCTCTGACTTCTGTAACTAACATTCTTTGAGGTTTATACTACCCTTCAGCAATGCAGCCTCTGATTAAACATTTACGGTTCCAGAATTTTTAGGTTCTGGAATTGGGCCCGACTGGCTATTTTACAGGTTTGGAAACTGAAGGCCAAAGACCTAAGGTCATATAGGGAAACTGAGAACCATGGTCTCTGACTCCTGCTACCCAAGTGCATCCCTCAACCCATAACGTTTCCTCTTAGCGTATGCCTTGTTTTGTCTCTGTGTATCTGACTGAATTAAAAAGGAGGAGAGGGAGGAAGGGAAGGTGGCAAAGGAGGGTGGAGGAGGAGAAGGCACAACCCCTTCCATTCTGCGACGGAGTCCGTTTTGGGCATTAAGTCCCCTTATGATGGTATCTCTGTTTATACAGTGCTGTAAACAACAGTGGAGCAGGGCAGGCTGGTGATAGATTTCCACCAGGATGTGCCTGACCTGCTTTTTTTCAAACTCAGTAATTAGAAGGGCGGTGGCTCCCTCGGAATTATTTATATGTGGCGAGAGCCGTGTGCACTATACATTTATGTTAAACGTGTCAAATCCAATTGAAATCATGCCTGCTAGCACCATAGTACATACACACACTTTCCACTCACAGTTGCCCATTAATACCTCCTCTAATAGCGATCTCCCATAGATTCAAATCACGGATGCTCTGCTGCAGTAATTGCTCTGAGTTAGGTGAGCATCGTGGATTTAAAAAAAATAAGAGTTGAATCCCTTTGGGCCGTTTCTCCAGGAAAAAAAAAAAAGCACTCTAACTGCAATCCTAACAGAAAATTTAACAAGAACACACACAGGCACAGCAGTTAGGGACTTTTCAGAGCATCATCATGCCTCTGTTTTTGGCTGGGCTGGTGCTCTGGCCCCTTTTACCAAGCACCTGCATCCCCTGGTCATCCTGCCTCAAGTCCCCTTAGCCAGACTCTGGCGCTTTGTGGCTAGGGACCATGGTGGCTGCAGCCTCTCAATAACCACCTCACTATGGTTCTTTGCCAACAGTTCAATCTTGTCCCCTAATTATTGGTGATAAAGCACCACATTAATTGTGTATCACTTAATTTATAGCAATTAATGATTGACTTGGCTAATCACAGCGTTAATCAGCGGGGACACTGGGGGCTCTTCAATCTCAAACACTCGCACTCAAATCTGCCTCCGGCAAATGACAACACAGGGTCACGTTCGAGTTTCAACGGAGGAAAACCGCAGAGTTGGACAGTGGAGAAGGCATTAGCAAAGGCTCTGCTTCCAAGGACCTTCCCATGGCGCCCTGCCACGCCCCACCACGGCTCCCACCCCCACTGGCCTGAAGGAAAGCTTCACACTTGTGCTGACTAAACATGACCCTGCCTACCAACCAATGGCTTATATATGTGCCACTACTCACCACCTGGAGCCACGTTTCACAGACGGTACCCTCAAGGCCCCTGTGACTAAGTCCCACAGCCAACATCACTCGCCAGCTAGTGGCCGTCCTAACTTCACACCGAGAGCCCTCCCCACTCCAACGACCTGCTTTCACTGAAGTTAGTTTTGTTTAGTGTGTGTACCCTAAGCACGCAAACATGCCCAGGCGCCCGTGTGGAAGTCAGAGCTGGTTTTCTCCTCTCACTGGGGGAGGGGGGTGGGCGTCAGGCCGTCAGACTTGCCTTGGCAAGTGCTTTTACCCGCTGCATGGCACTCTCCCAGCAGACGATCTGAGTCATTCCGTCCACGCTGGAACTACCTGTGTCGCTGTTTTCACAGCACAGCTTTGGGATCTGCTCCTTACTCTTGGGTCAGAGAGGTCAACCAGATGAGAGCTTAGACTAAGAAGCCCATTCCCAGGGGAGTGGCCAAGCATACTGCTGCTAAGAGCAGGTTCTGTCCTAGGCTCAGGGGAAAGCAGGATGCGGTTCTCACCCTGCCTGTGTACTTTCTCACCCTCCCTGAGCCCATTCAGGCTAAGCTTCCTAGCCTGCAAGATGGCAGAAGTGGGAGGGTAGCTGTTTATAAACACTTTCATGGAGCAGGGGTGAGGGACATGGTATCCTTATGTCTGGAAAGAAGTCATGGCATGAAGGGGAAAACAAGGACAACTGGGATAAAGCAGCAGCAGCTGTGACTGGCACTGGCATCAGAAGCCACGCCCACCTGGCTGGGAAGCTGTCCTTGGCACCTGTTTGTACCTGTGGCATACCTGATGGGAAGCATCCTGTTTAGGTAGTCACACAGAGTCATTCAGGGATAGTCTTATTCCTTCTGAATCACATGTGGCTACTTTGAATTTATATTCATTAAAATAAAACAAAACTTAATAATTTCACCCCCTCTAGGTATGAGCTTGACTTAGACACTGAACGTTTTAACGGTCAGCACACAAGTTCCTACAATGTCCTTTTGATGACAGGCACTCTGGAAGCCCCAGTACAGTGTCACATACCCTGCACACAAAGGCCCCACTAAACTTGTGATCCTTGGGATTCTGCCTAGTGTCTAGCATGGAGTGAGGAATTCAGCCACAGGTCCCTCTCTGGCAGATCACTGTCTGGTTCGTGTCAGGGCCCCCAGGGTAATAATGTCACCCTATCACTGAGAATCCCAGTGAGGGACGCCTTCAAAGGAGATCGCAAGTCCTGTTCCAATAAAAAGAAGCGAAAGACAAGTAACTAAAATCTTCCAGATTATCCATGCCTGCACAAACTCCCAAACTACCTAATCAATACCTAAGAAGAATGCCAATTATGCAGACCCATTTGAAATATTATTAATCGGCATCAGCAGCAGTCACTAATCAACACAACAAACTGGGAAATCGCTATTGTTTGCAGGGAGGAAGCAGAACCCATTGTGCTTAATCAGATAGTAATAGCTCAATTTAGGGAAGAAATGAAAGAAATATAGTACCCCTCATTATTATTTTAACAAAATACCAAGAATCCAAAAAGAAGGCTCGAAAAGGCTGCTGACACCCATATCCATTCCAAGATCCAACAGTCTCTAAGAGCTTCTAGAAAGCCTATCATTACATGCTCAGACTCCACAGACAAAACTACACTTCCGGTCAGAAGAGGATCATCTGACGGGGTCAGCAAAGAAGCCTATCTTCTTCCTTTCCCCTACCCTCAGTCACGTTTTGCCCCGGCTTCTGGAGATAAAGAGTGAGAGGTGGGCCTGGTGGGCCCATGGACGCGTGCGGACACACCTTCTATGGTTCTCACTATCTTTACGCCTTTTTTTTTAGTGGCTTCCTGGTTGCTGAGCATGTCCACTCATGCTAAGATGGAAGATGGTAGCCATGCCGAATCATAAACACTGAACAAGTCTTAACTTAGCTGCCCTCAATGAAGCCCGCCCCACATACATGGCCCGGATGTGAAGAGCACGCATCTGGTTGGCAGTGCAGGGTGTTGCAAGCGACGGGTCTTTAATAAGGTCCTTAGCACTCACATGACATGCAAGGGACACACACACACCAGATATGAGCGGCCAGACCCGGCTAAACCCCTGGATGTTGCCCCTGCTAAGTTCTCAAAATCCCTAGAAGCCATGGAGGTCGGGTGTTGGTTTTCCTCGTTTGACTGAGTGTTAGACAGTCACACAAAGCTTATAATCTGCTGGGCCTTGTTCTAAGGTAATACACGCTAGGCACTGCTCTTGATGTGTACCTCAGTTAAGGGACTAAGTATTGTCACCCAGCAAATGGGAAGGTCGTGATTAGAAACCAAGCACCCAGATCACAAACAAACAGCCTATAATGTCACCCCGGGGGCCCTCAGAGTGTGTTCGTGAAATGGTCTCCCCTTGAGGCATATGATGTTTGGCTGACTATTCTGTCTATTCATCTCCCACCTTAACAGTTCAGTAAAAGCTGGGATCTCCACACAGCCAAGTTAACACAGGTGGAAACACCCCTCCTGCATCTAAGGGGACCTGGCTTACAGGTGACTGGCCTTCCTCCCTGGGGTGTCTGTCTGCCCCACCCTCCTCAGTGGCATATCAAGAGCAAGCTCTAAACTCCGCAGGGCCTACATCCAAAGAGGACTCTGAGCCACAGGGACAGTGAAAGCCACCTCGTGCACCCCTCTGTTTGGTCAGCCACCCTGTCGTCCTCTCAGGAAACACTGAACCTCATGGCATGTCCCCTCCCCACGCCTGTCCTTCTTGCTATCTAGAAACTTCCCAAACTTTACTTCTCTAGGACGTGCAGCCCTGATTCCTACCGTCTCTTCACAGAGGCAGGGTTTCCCAACCTTCAGTCATTTTCATTGCTTTCCTCTGGCCTCTCTCCAAGATTCTGTATCTTGTTTAAATAATGAAGGCCAACCCCCAACCCTCAGTATGATTTAAGAACAGGCTTGCCTGAAAAAAGTAACAAAGGCCCAACCAATACAGACTCAAGAAGGTAAATATTTTCTTAAAAAAAAAAAAAAGATAGAAAGAAAATCAAAGAATTATAATACTGAGTGAGCATAGAGGTGAAAATTAGGTGGACCAAACAGAATCATCTCTGTTGCTTGTCACAGCATTTCCGGTTAGCACTGTGGCAGTGTCTTGGAGACTTATCTGCCCAGTAAACCTCTCAGAAATGACTCAGCTCCTCCTCTGAACCCTGAGCTTTCCTCTGTCTCAGCTCTTCTTTCCTCAGCACAGAGATCCTGTCATCTTGAGAAATGGCCATTCTCCTCTCTCAGTGCTGGCTTTTCCAGAAATAGCACTTCCTGCCTTGGCTTCTTCAATTTGTTCTGCTTTTGCTAAAATGTCCCCCTGCCTGCACTGCTGTCCCCACTGAGGACGCTGGCCCTGGGGGAGGAGCATGCTGGGAAGAGTCCACAGGCCCTACTCAGGTCCCCAGATGCAAAACAATGCCCACCCTTCGCTGCCTCTGGTAACCCTGAGGCTCAGAATCAGTGGTGACCTCAACCAAGGTCTGTGTGACAAATGTCTTTGCCAGGCCTTCAGCAGAGGAAGAAGGACAAGGCAACAACGTGGAGCAGCCACCCAATAAATGGTACCTCAAAACTTTGGATACCTGGGGCTCAATAAAAAGGTGTGCTTAAAAAAGAATATGGGAAAGAGAAAGAAAAACAGGGTATGAGGATACTCGTCTTTAACCCATGTAGAGCCAGAGGCAGGTGGATCTTTATGAGTTCAAGGCCTAGCGAGTTTCAGGTCAGGGTATATGGTGAGAACCTGTCTCAAAAAATAAATAAATAAACAAATAAACAGACAAATAAATAAATAGACAAATAAATAAATAGATAGATAAACAAATAAATAATAAAAATTTTTAAAAAGACTCCTTCTCTGATAAGCCCAAAGCCTAGTACACTTTTGGGAGAGGTGAAGGGTGGGTCCGCCCCCGATACTAGACTCATTGCTCCTAGGGAGAAGTCCTGGGGGCTGAGGATGGCCATGCACGCTACCTGCCCGCTTGTTCTGCCCTTCCTCGCCACCGCTCCCCTGGTCTTTGGCCAGCTCCTCTGGATCTGCAGATGCTTCACCGGGACCTTCGGCATCTTCAACAGCTTCTTCTGAAATACAGGAAAGGCACAGATGTGAAGGACCAAAGTGGGGAAGGTGATGAAGATACTCCGAGCCCCCATGCCCAAGAATCACCGTCCACAAAACACAAGACGCCAGGGATTCTGTCCTTGCGCTCCTAGTGTCCCAGTGAGGCTGGGTGTGCTAAGGATGTACTTCAGTCCTGGGACAGATGCAGTGGGGCCCTGAGTGAGTGCGGCTAGGTGTGTGTCCGACCATCAGGTATTTCCAGACAGGTTCTGAGTGCCTCGCCTGAGCTCTCTCCAAGAGAAGCAGTCACTCATTCCTGGCTGGAGACTGGATCAGACCCAGCAGTCACTAATTCCTGGCTGGAGACTGGATCAGACCCAGCCGCTGAGCCCTCAACTGGCCGGGCAGCGTCTATGCTGGGGCCAGGAGTTCTTGGAGTCACTCATGCCAAGGGTCACAGAACATCGGTGATGCGATTTGTTGGCCTAAGGAGTTCCAGAAGCCAAATGGGAGAGGCAAAGGGGTGAAAACGTACAGTGGAACTACTATGTCCCCAAGTAGGCCGACTACCAACTGGCCAAGAGGAGGAGCAGGAAAGGGCCCCGTGGTGCTGTGGTGGGAATTCGTTTTCTTTGTTCTTCTGGCTGCCCTGACCATTAACCAAAGCAAGAATTTCAATAAGAGGGAGTAAAGAAGAAGAATAAGGGCCGGTAGGATGGCTCGGGAGTAACTCTGCAAATGCGGTAAGCTGAGTTCAAGCCCAGAGTCTCCGTAAAGATGGAAGGAGAGAATTGACTCCATAAAGTCGTTCCTTCACCTCCACCACGTGCAGTGGCACAGGCACCCCCACAAGCACACTTCACAAACACAATACTAATTTTTTGATGAATGAAGCAAACAAACCAAGGTGGAAAGCACCTGAAGGGATGGGGAAACTGAAGAGCACAGCTCTCCGGTTTCAGAAGTGTGAGAACACACACTCCTACACCCATCTCAAGAAGCCCAGACCAGACTCAGCAGAAGCCAAGATCAGGATACAATATGGAACCCTGGACTGGGGTTCTAGCCAACACCATCATTGGAATGTCCAACCAACCACAAGCTCGATTTTTGTTTGTTTGTTTGTTTTAGAGACAAGGTCTCAGGCCATGGCCCAAGCTGGCTTCAATCCTACCTTTAAAATGGTTCAGGTGTGAAACCCTCTAACCTCCCCTCAAAATAGACTCTGAATTCTATCCCACACAAGGAGTAAAAACAGTCACAGTAAATTGATCTGTTGGGGTTTCCAAAACATTCAGGGCCAAAAAGGATCATTCTAGATCTGTGTTTTTCTAATTCTTCAAGAAAGATAGTAGAGTATCAATGGCTACAAAAATGAACTCTAATGATGAAGAATGGTTTTACTTCCTTACCAAGAGCAGAGAGCCCTAGAGGCCATCCCATGGGCGCTGCTTATTCAACATGACTTTGGGGCTCTGCATTTCTCCCATGTGCCTTTGTTGGCTCGTTGGACCACAGAGTTTACACTGAGCCTCCTGACCTCACCCTTAGCCTGAACAGACAAAAACTCGGCATTCATGGCTTGGCATCCATCACATACACAGCACAATGTGAACAACATACATGGTCTCATAGAGGAAAAAAGATGTCTAAGCATGAGGAGGGTAAACAAGGTAAGTTGTACCAAAAGACACACACACGTGCCATCTTATGTCCAGGGAAGCATGGATTTACACATCTTGAAGAAAAATCTAATTTGATGATAATAATGATAATAATAATAATAATAGTAACAACAACGCCCTTCTGAAGTAAAGTAATATCTTTTAATTTACCCCACCACCACCTTCTTGAAATGTAGCTGCCTTTGTTTTCTGTTTGCATGGAGCCAGGAAGGACAAGAGCCAAGGCTCAGGTAGGCTCAGAGTGGGGGTTCTAGGAATAGTCACACAGCTCCTTCTTGCTTTTCCTCATGTATTCTTGCATCCGCAATCTGCTCACACTTCATCGTCTCTGTCTCCTATATGGAATTGCTTGGAAAGCTTCAAGTACCTGTACATTTTAGACTTTTGATAAAATGATTATAAAATCGATCTTTAACAGCAATACCAGCAGTAAGTTAACCAATATGAAATTGGGCATATGCATCCTAGCTAGGTGTCTTAAATATGTCCCATGGCACAAATCCTTTGCGGTATTGATAAAGCAACTAAACAGGATTAGGCAAAGAGATGGCCCAATGGGTAGGTCTATCTCTCTGGTACACACACCCAAGATCACCTTAGATGGAAATGGTCGGGCTCTTACAATAGACAGCTCCCCATACGTCAATGAGTGGTGCTGACAAGGTGTCTTTCAGCGGGGGAGGCAAATACCTGTTGGGCCACCAAAGCCAAGGCCAGTGCCTGGAGCTACTACAGCAGAGTTCAAAACTGTTACCTGAGACTGACGCCAGGGACTGGAAGCTTTCCAAGCAATTCCATTTAGGAGACAGAGACGATGAAGTGTGAGCAGATTGCGGATGCAAGAATACATGAGGAAAAGCAAGAAGGAGCTGTGTGACTATTCCTAGAACCCCCACTCTGAGCCTACCTGAGCCTTGGCTCTCGTCCTTCCTGGCTCCATACAAACAGAAAACAAAGGCAGCTACATTTCAAGAAGGTGGTGGTGGGGTAAATTAAAAGATATTACTTTACTTCAGAAGGGCGTTGTTGTTACTATTATTATTATTATTATTATTATTATCAAATTAGATTTTTCTTCAAGATGTGTAACTCCACTCTTGAGTTTCTAGTTTCTGTTTTATCATCTGTGATTTACACACTAAGAGAATGTTATGTATGTGCTCTATGAAGAATGATTAAGAAACTTCTGGACAAGTCAGCTCCTTTTACAGGGGATCAGTGCCCTCACCTCCTAGTTAAAACAAACAAAAAACAGATTCCATTTGGCCCAATAGGAGAGTCCCTGCCGTTCCACCTGTGACCTACAGGTGTCGCCCTCTGCACGGCAAGGCCTGGGAGGGCAGCTGGTTAGGAGGCAGACAAGTCTGGGCTGCCGAACCTGAGCATGTGGAAATAATATATGTCTCCAAGTGAACGGGCTAGTCCTGGGGAAATAAAATAGAACATTCATAAGCAGTTACACCATCTGTCTTTATACCATCATCATCAACAGCAAGAGGGGGTAAAGGCTCTTTAAAATGGATGGAAGCCCAGGCTGACAGTAACCGGGAAACTGTGAGAGCTGAATACCAATCAAGGTAGAGAAATGATTAAAAAACAGGGATACACAGTGCAAATCTGTCTGGACAGCTCGGCCTTGTGGGGCTTGGCAGACAGGGTGTGTCTCTACTGGTCCCAGAAATGTCACACAAGCTCTCTCATCAATGGTCAGGCTTGGGCACCCACAGGAAAGTGTTGGTATCCTGGCCCCTTGACATGCATGGTGGCCAGAGGTTCAAAGGCATATGGCTCCGAACCAGGGCCAGCCCACTGAGCTGGGGCTGCTTTTCCCGGTGTACATCGGATACTCACATGCTGACAGAGAGCAGAGTGGAGGGCCAGTTTTCCCACAGATCATGTAGTACACATTCTGGCCCTGCGTAGCAACCGGCCAGGGTCATCACAGAAGCCGTGTTTCTGTTTTTCTTTCTATAACATCCACTATTGACAGACAGATGGTGGGGTTTTATGGGCTGGAGATGGGTTTTATCTGAAAAAATTATCTGTCCTTTGCTTAGAGCAATAGGTTGCTTTCCTCCAATCAACACTTAAAACAGCCAGCACGCCACTCTCAAAGCTCAGGCAGACATACCACAACCACAACAAGTTTTCCCTCAACAGTGCATGGCAGGACCTGGGCAAGGAGGCCACCTCCACCCCAGCTCCAGTTCTCAGCTGGAGGAAGGAAGCCTCTGGAGATGAACCCCAGACTTTTCCTGTGTTTGGAAAAGATACCAGAGGAGGGGCCTCTAAAACCCTGCACGAACCACCTGCCTTGAAGGTCACACCCTACCCTGACCCTCAAGTTACAGTAACCCCCTCCTGTCTGTATGCACTTTTTCATGTGAAACTGAGAAAGGGAAACATTTTTTTTTTAACTAAGTCTCAGGCTGTCCTCAGACTTGCTGTGCAGTGGAGGTTTGATCGTACAGCCTCCTGCCTCTGCCCCGCCCCCCACCCCCCCACCCCCCCACCCGCCAAGTACTGGGATTACAAAGAAATACCACCACTCCAGGCACATGCTTGCTTCGCTGTGGATGGAACCAATGGTTTCCTGCCTATAAGGCAGGCACTCTACCAACAGGAGCTCTATTTCGACCCAGAAACGTAAGGAAATCGTGAAAACCAACATGGTCTTCCAGTGTTACTCTCTTACCTCTAAAATGAGGCCTAGGGCCTCTAAGAGATCTAGAAACCTATTTCCTTACTACCCCTTTTTTGTTTTTTTTTTTTTTTAAACAACTCCAGGTCACCTTTATTAGGGCTGGGCTGTCCCAGCCTGCTCTTTATCACTCTCAACTCCTGGTGTGGTTATGGGGCAAGAGCCCTCAGGTGCAAAAACCCCAGCAAATAGACAGATCCTAAAAGAAGCAGTTTAGGGGGTTGAGAGGATAGGACCTCAGACCTAGAAAAACACCCCACCCAAGTAGCTGTGCTCCCTTCAAATGGGAATTGCTCTCTCCACCCTTCTGACTGATTCTCAGGATCAAGGTGACAAGATGCTCCTACCCCAAGTCTTCTGCCGAAGGAGGCAGATGTGTCAGCTGGCAGCCTCATGGGGATTTGTAAGAGTTCTATGAGCAACCTGGAAGTTGGTGTATGGAGGGAGTGAAAGGCAGAAAGCACCCAAGAAATTGGGATCATTACAAAAACCCATGGCACTTATGTTACCCACGAAAGCATTCCAGTTTAAAAACAAACAAACAAAAAACAAAAACAAAAAAAGGACCACTGTTCCCCCACATCTCCCAAATAGTGGGTCGGGTGATGCGTGCATTGGGGGTATTTTACAAATCATTTACAGGCTTGAAGGAAAGGGGAATCAGTCAATGATTAAGACTAATCCCTCTGTTCCTAACTCTTAACAGGATAATATAGATTAATTCAAACCTGACAAAGCCCCCACCATGCCTTGATGTGATAGAAATTTGGAAATTCTCCTAAGAATCGGGGTGTCTGTACTCAAGGCTCTCACGTGAACGTGTAACTTAAATAGCACACCAATCTTTGATCCCCAAAGAATGAAATTGTTCATTCCCTTTTAGGGGGGGGGGGGGGGGGGGGGGGGGGGGGCGGTGGTTGGGGGTGGGGGGGGATAAAGTGCATTTGCCTGTCGGCAGGCTCAAGAGCTGAGAAACATTAGCTGTCATGAACCACAATCAAATCAGGTTTGAAATATTTAGCAGTGGCTTGGAAAATGCGATGGTGTAGCCCTGACAGGCGAGGTGTGCAGACGCCCGCTTTCCATTATAATGGAAATATCAGGCCTGTTCTGAATATGTATAACCCAGAAAAATGTATTGATTTTTCATTCGGCATTAAAAAAAATGAAATAGCCTGCAGCTGTCAAAAGCCTTTGTTAAAAGCCCATCCTTCCTGGAACGGGGTTTACCAGAAACAAGTTTTAATTGTATATGGGACCTCTTCTTTGAAAAACAAAATAACCAATCTGCTTATTTGAAGACAGGGTTAAGGCTTTGTCTTTCTCCCGTTTGCAGCCTAATTAACCCATGGAACAACCACCGAGGCAGGTGGGAAGCGCCACACACTCTGACTGGCAGGAGGGCACAGAGGGCGGCGGCCTCAAGTGCAGTTGGCTGGTGTCTCTGTGGTGGGTACCAGGAGGAACACAGGCTATGCTTTGTCCTCTTGTCCCTCTGTCCCTCTTGCTCGGGTGGAGGCCCTGTACTACGAGACTCGCGTGCTATATGCCCCAGTCAATTACTTCTGCTCTTTCAGCCTTGGCTGGCACGAAGGCAAGGCGAGGGGACAGCCTGGTGTATCCAATCCTCCTGGCACTTTCTTGTCAATGGGAAACCTCTACTGGGTACAGGCACTATACAAAGTGCACATGCTTTATGCTGCAAAAGAGGTCAAATCCCACAGCATAAAAGATGAGCGTTAAGGTCTAGACCACTTGCTACAAATAAAATCCCCCGTGTTCAAATTCTGATGCAACAGAAACTTGTGACAGGCTGTGGTGTGCAAGGCCTGCTGATGGGCATACAGCTGTTCTGTTCCCAGCTTGATCATTCTAGTCCGTCTCCTCCCTCCAAGCTAATGGTGATGACACTGCCAGCTATGGCCATAAGGGTGAAACATTTCCTCGCCCCCACTTCTGCCCCCCAACCGACTCCCCCAGGACATTTTGGCACCTTCTCTGAAAGGTGACCAAAGACCCTGGGCTGTGTCTGTATTGTGTGGTCACACTCTGATCCTGAATGAAGCTACATTCCCAAACATGGCCTCTTAACTGGTTACTCACTGACTTCCTTCCATCCCAGACAGTCTGGCTGGAAGCTGCCTGAAGGGCAACTTGGAGCAATTAGGTATTCTGGGTAACAATTCCTCAGCAACAGGAATGTTCCCCGAGATCGGGTGGCTTGCCCGCCACAAATACAAATCGTTGTCTTAACATCTCTTGTCCTCAGCTTCTTGCGCCTGAGTGTAAACATCCTCACCCACACACGAAGAGCTGGGCATTTACACATCTACCTGATGGTAGCTGGCTGATTTTTAAAAAATTACTGTTAAACAACTTGGTTACTTTGTTCACTCTTATATTTCTTATAGATTCATCAAGGAAAATGCCACCGCGGGGTGTGTGTGTGTGTGTGTGTGTGTGTGTGTGTGTGTGTGTGTGAACATCTAGAATGAGAACTACCGTAGTCCAGGCAGGAAAGCTTAGAGTGGTGTAGGCCCTGATTCATCAAGGAAAATGCCACCGCGGGGTGTGTGTGTGTGTGTATGTGTGTGTGTGTGTGTATGTGTGTGTGTGTGTGTGTGTGTGTGTGTGAACATCTAGAATGAGAACTACCGTAGTCCTGTGTGTGTGTGTGTGTGTGTGTGTGTGTGTGTGAACATCTAGAATGAGAACTACCGTAGTGTGTGTGTGTGTGTGTGTGTGTGTGTGTGTGTGTGTGTGTGTGTG
>CAJQZJ010032054.1:1105295-1155790 GCA_907164525.1 Lophiomys imhausi | reverse complement strand
ACACACACACACACACACACACACACACACACACACACACACACACAAAAAAAAATAAACACTCATACAAATAAAATAAAAACAATTTTTTTCCAATCAAGTATGTGCTGTGATAGAGAAAACTCCAAAAGGTGCTAATCTATGAATTGACTTGGCTACTAAAGAACTTTGGGGAATAGTCAGAAGCAGGAGATATCCTGAGAGAAGACACACTACATCTTCCCAAAAGACCTTAGGAAGGAAGAATACAAAGACAGCAGAGAGGATGGAAACAGTTGCTAAACTAAAGAGCTATCTGTGTAAAATAGGCAGCCATATTTAAGGTGGGGGCAAAAAAAAAAAAAATCAAGAGATTTTGTTCAGATTTAGAAAATTCAAAAGGATAAGTAAGTAGGATAGTCCAAACAAGGAAACAATATGTGGTAAACAAACATAAGGTATAAAGGAGAAAGGGCTGTTCGAAGAAATCTAGTCTCCCAAGGAATCTGCATTTGTGTGAAGGAATTTGTTTGGGGAAAGTGACTACAAGAGCCTTAGCTTTTATAGGCTATGGGATGGATGGGCTCAGAGGAAGATGGACCAGTGAGAGAGCCCACAGGAGGGTGGGGGCCATAAATGGAAGGACGGGAAAGTGCTCAAGTCAGGCAAAGGTCACGTGACCACGGAAGGTGGCTGGCACCTGGCTCTCTCCTCAAAGGCTCCCACTCTCCAACTGGTGACAAGGCAATCTCCAACTCTTCTCAATATTTTAAGATAAAAGATAAGTGAGAATAAGAACCAAGCTTACCAGAAACAAAATTAAAAGCCTGTACTCAAAAACAGAACCTGCCCCTAACACCCCGGATGTTCATATTTCTAGGCAAATGGCATATTGCTCAGACCCTGCCCAGTGAGTGGAAAATGACATCCCAGATACCACGTCAGTCAGAAACTAACAGGCTTAAAGCCAGGACAAAGGACATTGCTTGCCCTTTCTCTCCCTGCCCCCTATCCCTTTCTCTTTTTCATGTCTCCCTGCTCTTTTCTGGAAGGGCACATCCCAGAAGCATTTTGGATCCGGGTTAAGTCCAAGGCGTTGGTGACAAGGTTGTTGTCACAGGCCTGAGTCCCAGCCGCAGAGAGCCAGCAAAAGCCAAGTAATTGCTTTTCCCCTTCCACTAATAAGCTTTTCAGCGGGGGAAGAATTCAGCTTCCGGTAGTCAACAGACCCTTTTTTCCCTGCCTCTCCTCACTCCAAATAATCTAAAGTGACTGCAATTTCAGCCCTGCCTCTCCAGCATTCAGCTCCACCAGCTGAGGTCAGAGGGTGTCAAGTGAGGGCTCTCCTTTTCTCTTCTAGTCTGCCCGCACACCACCCATGCTTCTTTGTAACTGAGGCAACCTTCCTCCCTGGCCCAGCCATTACGTGGGCAGAGCATGGGCTGTGCATTCCAGGAAATGTCTCTTACGGCCCAGACAGCACTAAAGGGAGGGGAATCTCTTTGCTGTAAACTAAACAACTGACTTGGAATGACCAACCTCAGATACGGCCCAGTGACCTATGCTACCAAGTTTAGAAAATGCATGGTAGTAAGATGGTCGAATGTGTTAAAGTGGGTGGCTGTTTGTGGGATTTTTGGTTTAGTTCTATGAAAATGATTCCCGTTCCTAAATTCTTCTGCGTGTCTGACTTCGTGGGACACGGTGGGGTGGCGGGTAACATCTGCCTGTGTACATGTGGAAGCTCAAGCCATTATCTGCTGTCTTCCACAATCGCTTTTCTACCTTATTTTTCAAGACATAGCCTCTCACTGAAATGGGAACTCACCCTCAATCCCAGAGATCTTCCTTCTCCTGCCTCGGCCTCCCCAGGACAAGGGATATAATACATCAGTACCTGCCTTTACCCCGATTTTTACATGGGTGCTGGGAACCCTAACCCAGCTTTTCATGGCAAGCCCTTTACCCACTGTGTTTCTAATTCTTTGTCTCACGATCTTGTTTAAGTATTCCTGTGGTCAGTATTTCCAGGCCCAGTTCCTTGTTGAATCAGCTGCAAGTGGATGAATGACTGGGAAAATCTGCCCTACTCGATCTTTGCCTCATTTCAAAACACAACTTCCACTAAGCAGGTCACCAACAGGGCTTCCTTCCTGTGACTTCAAGAAGAAAGAAACCTAAGGGGCCTAGAGATGAAGGTGAGCATATAGAGAGATGGAGAGAAGACCGAGAACACATATGTTGGGAACCAAGAGGGAGACCATGGTAGATGCCTGCCCTGGAAGCGCATGGAAAGAGGGCAATGTGCAAGCGTATGAGGCTTCCTTCTGGAAACAAGGCATCAAGTGAGAGACACAGGCAGGACCATAGACGTCTGCATTCTTCTCACCGCTGTACCCAGTATCATCTGCACAGGGTGCAGTGCTCTGGAGAGGAGAGGGGGCAAAGAGGTTTTATATTTGTACCGGCAAAAACACCTGCACCTCCACCCCAACCCGTGAACACCCATGCGGTGTGTCCTCACTCCTGGCTGCAGACAGGCCTATGATGGGAATTTATTTCCCTCAGTTAGGTGCTCTTGTCCCCAGTCTCAGTTCATCAGGATGGTGCAGCCATGTCAATGAAAGGCAAGGCAGTCACGTGGGAGGGGATGTGTGCTGGGCTGGCGGGGGATGTGGCCACACCCAGCCAAGCCAAGCCACACAGGCTCTTCACCTTGTCCCTTGTAGGTCACCACATCCCTGGTCCTTTGGGCAGTGTGCTCCTGTGGTCATTTTCTCTGATCTGATCACAAACGCTTTAATTGCATAGTGAGAATACAGACAGCTGGCCGTGTGGGGGTGATCGGGACGCCTGCAATGCTTTTCCCTTTGTCCTGCCTGTGGAGTCCCTCACCCCTACCAGGAAAACCCGTCTCAGGCCTAGCCAGGTTACATACGCTTGTACCGGACAAGGAATTTGGCAGTGACACAACACCACTCCACTGGTGAGGAGACTGAGGCTGAGAGAGACTAAATGACCAGTGAAGGTCACCGGCTGGGGGCCGACAGGGCTAATGCCAAGGTTCAAGTTTCTAGCGGTTATTTTTACAGCCACCACCGTGGGCTTCCCAGGAGAACACACTCTTCTGCTGTCTGTCTGTCTGTCTGTCTGCCCATTGGTTGTCCGTGTGCCTAAGGCACCTACCCTAGGCGTCGAGTGTACAGCTGTGAACAGGACACAAGATAGGGACAGTTGCTGTGCTGGGGAGGGGAGGGAGTTGGCAGGGAGAAGGGTGGGGGAGTAAGGTAGCTAAGCAAAGGAGAATGGTAAAGATGGAGGGCATATAATAAAGCCAGGGGATGGGTCAAAGGAAACCACAGGAGTACTTAACATGAGAGGCTCTGGGAGGGTGGCAGGTAAGTCCGGGCCTACAGAGTGATAGCGTGAGCTGCAGAGGCTGGCCTGCAAAGAAAGCATGGAGGTCCTAGAAGGGCTAGTCAGCTACCGAAGCAGGTCCTGGAGGCCAAGTCTTGCAAGGTTTTTTTTTTGGCCACTGCAGGGCTGGAGTCTTTGAACACACCGCATGTTCCTTCTCCTCAGTACACCTTCCTGTGGAAACATACGACCTTGGGCCTAACTACCACAGCACCTGGCCTTGGTTGTAGACCTCTCTTGGCTACATAGCAGAGAACAGTTTGTGTGGTGGTTGTGGTGGTGGGGCATGGTGCCCTTCACATGGTGGTCTGGATAGAGGCTTACCACAGTAAGCCTACTGTATGCCTACAAACACACGTGTGTGTGACAAAGCTAGCTCCTAGGTGAAGAAATGCATGGGGGAGGGGAGGGGACTGCCACCCACCCCTTGCCATAGGCTGCGTTGTAGTGCTGGGATAGTAGTATTGGCACCCGGCACCTGACAACCCAGAAGTAGTTACGTGAACACCAGGCTCCAAAGTGTGCACTGGAGCAGTTGAGAGGGTAGCACCAGGAATGGAAGAAGGACTCAGGATGGCAGCAGGAGAGGCAGGATGGTGACGGCACACAGACAAGTCAGCCACCACGATGGATCCTTTTGTGCGTCCCTTCTCTAAAGCCATATCGCCTGTGACATAACAGCAGCCTCCACAGAGGCTCTAAACTTAGCCCTTACTGAACTCGGGGGCATACATCATAAATTCAAGATTGGGGCGGGGGACTGTGTTTTCTCAGATTGGCTGTTATAGATCTAAGTCTGCTCAGCTCACTGCACAGAAGAAGTGGCCCACAATCCTCTCTGTGGCTGGTTCCGTAGGCCTCCCTCTTTCATGTCTCAGGGCTATAGCTACACAGCCATGTTTGGTACAAGGCACCTCTACCCTCACTATTCTTGGGTTGAGTGTGGCTCTCATCAGAGCCAGCCAACTTCCTGTTTCTCTAGCCAAGACAGGATGGGACTGGATCTGGGCCAGGCTGGGGGAAGCGGGAGGCAAGTAAAAGTGACTACCTTTGGGCGCCCCTTCCAGGCCTTCCAGGGATGTAGCAAGGGCAGAAAGACAAGGTTGACACAAAAGTAGGAGCAGGAAGGCACGCCTCAGGGGAGAGTTATGCGACAGGCAAGGGGATAGAGGCCAGAAAGTGGAAACTGAATGAACAGGAAGCAAAATGGGGCCAAGTCTGTCCCAGCTTAAAGGAAAGGCTAACGTGGGTTTCCTCACTGAGCAAAAGCCAGAGGAGGAGGCTGGCCAAAGCCAGGCTCCACCCCATGACATTTCATTTTACCAAAACCGTGCTTGGGTAAGGGGCCAGGACAATTATTGGAGACTTGACTTGGCTCCTTCCTTTTACAGTACATTTCCCAGAATAAACTTCCCCAAGACTTCATCCATCTCCAAAAAAGGCAACTGCTAAAACCCATATGTTCAGCCCCTGTATCACACCAGCACGGTCACCGTTCCCTCTGGGCTTTGGGAACAGGGACTAGAGAGGCCAAGGGGCGACTGACTGCTTAGGTCTGGCCCTAATTGCTCTCATGGATGCTGTGTGGTGTGGGGTCTGATCCCCACACTGAGCAGTTAGGAACTTCCCGAATCATTAACCTTTCTCAGAGTGCACTGCACTGGGAGGTGCTCCCTCCACAGCCTATTCAGGAGCCTTATTGATCCACTGCACACTCGGTGCCTTCAAAGTTGTTTATGATCAATATGCAAATTGCTCATGGCATTGATCTAGTATTAATTTTCAATTAGGGAATCCACAAGGGGTCTCTGAGGGTCAATACCTAACAATGCAAAGGAAACTCCGCTGCAGAGAATCGGGCCTGATGCTGCTAAAAGCTTCCCTAAGCCACCTCCTCCTGGTGCCAGGCCCTCTGGGCTGTCACTGCCGCTTGGCTCATTTAGTTCCCTCCAAAGTCAGGACCCCTTCATTCTGCAATCTGTCAGGCTGGATCGGTGGCTGCTGCCCTGTACCACCGTCACCCCAGGCAGTGCCAAAGGAACCCTTCCTGGCTTGCCAGTGAGCTTCCCCTGACATCCACCCTCCTGAGTTGATGCCCCCGGACATGCCTCCTCAGCTCCCGGGCTCCCCATGCCACACCCTGCCCAGACCACTTTCTCCCCCAGCTCCCCAACCACACATACCTTCTTCCTCCCTCTCTCCCTCTCCCTTGTTTCTGCTTAGTCACAGAACGTCACCTTGGCATGCTGCCACGGCTGGAGCTGGCGAGCTGCACGGTCCCCAGAAATCTCAGGCAGTCAGGCAGAGCCGCCAGGCTGCCAGGTTATGCTTGGCAAACACCCCACTGATGTCATTTCAGAAAACCAGGGGAAGGGAAAGGGCCCAGCTTCAAATCATCTGTTTCTCCTTCCTTTCTTCTAGCAAAATTTTTCTTCCTAATGAAACGTGGGGGTTGGGGGGAGGTTAATTACTTTACCAACCTCGCTCATGGTTCCCAGAAGAGGCCGTGGTCTGCCCTCTAGGAGCGCAGGGTAATGCCTATGAGCTGCAGATGGGGGTGTCCCCGTGGGAGAGCATGCCCAGCTGGGACCAGAGTGACCTGGGGACTCAGCCATTCCATTACACCCCTAAAAGCCCCTTGGAGACTCCTGTGGGAAGGCTGTTCAGCCAAAGGGCTGGGAGAGAAACTCATATCCAGCCCCTTCTCCACAGGTGTGGGGCTCTGCAGCACTCCAGCGCTGGGGCTCGGCAAGCTGCCAGCCTCAGCTCTGCCAGGGGCTCTGAACACAATGCTGACTTTCTCCATCTAGGGCCGACTCTCCAGAGTGCTAGGATCTCTTCCGTGAGGCTTCCCGAAGACCCAAACCATGCCACATGGGTAGTTATCTGCCCATTTTCTGTGATGCCGCCACTCATTGGGCTAATCTGCGTGTGTTAGCTAGCTAAGCTAATTGGTTTATGGATAACATTAATTACCATGTTGCTCATTAATGGATGAAATCTTTATTGGTGCCATTGATCAGTAGACTTGTTAGCTGGCCTCCTAACCAATGGCGGATGTAACAAGCTCTCTTATTGGCATATCAATTAATGCAATCAATTCCTGGCCAGCGGCTGCCATTCGGTTTCCTGGTTGTCCAGGGATAGAAGACAGAGCCATGTCTAGCATGCCTGTACTTGAGGTCCCCAGCTGGTCTGGGTGCTTTTCAGGTTTCGTATAACAAAAAAAAACAAATGCCCCCCCCCCCATGCTGTTGCATTTGAAAACCATCTTTCTACATTCTAGAGATGACAGAAGTATTTTGCTGTGTCAGGGGACATAAGCTGGAAGGAAACTAAGGCAGGACTGCTACAGCAAACAGAGGGACTAGAAAAGTCAGATCTGTCTAGATAAGGGACCAATAGAATGGTTTGATCCCCAGGCTGGAACGTGGCCATACTCTAGGCAACTATGGGACCAGCAGAAAAGCACCAACTCCAGTCATCAGCTCTTGGGACACTCTTGGACAATATCTCAAGGTGCTTGCTGCCCCTTCGAGCCAGTCATACGTGTTGTCTTGCTGTCCACATACAATAATTTTCAGCAGTAATAGGCCTGGATGAAAAAAATATTATCACATGCATCTTATGAACTGAGCTCTGGTATAGACAAGGACTTGCCACAATAGGAACAGCCACTGCCTGTCGGCATCATATGACCAGTAAATCTATGCACATAAGCAGAGCTCGGCTGTTTCAAAAGTACACATAATAAATCAGTTCAAGCACACTTCAGGAGACAGGGAGTGTTTGGGTGCATTGTTTTAGAAAAAGTTCTTGAAAAACTGTACTGCAAACATGGGGTATGCAGGGTTAGAGCTGGACCCAAGCGACTTCCAGTACAGCAGAAGGGTAACCCAAGCCCCTCAGCTTTGAGAGAAGATACAGAGACTGCCTAGCTCTCAAGACATGTTCTTCAAAGAACTAACTGGAGTTCACCCCCAAAACTAGTGCCTGAAATATTATTCCAGATCTGTTTCTAAAATTTAAGAAAGTTTTTTTTGGGGGGGAGGAATTAAATTTAAAAAAGGAAGAAATGACTGCTCCACTCCATGGTGCTAATGTTACTTGTAAACTTTGCCAACATGAACGTTAAACTGCAGGAACATTTACACAGGCGACAAAAGCCAGTGACAACGAGAAAAATGTCATGGAGGAAGAGAGCAGCCTTTCCCTGGGCAGTGACAGAACACAGGAGCCGGCTGAGGCCATGATGAGGGACATAATTTTTAGCATTTGAAAGCACAGCTCAGGGTTTCTTGGATAAACAGTGGAAATGTTTCCTCTGGTTTATAAATAGAAAGTGACATTTTTTTCCCAAGTGGAACATCAGCACTCCCACAGTCTCAGGACAGAGGAGAGTCCAGTCCTGAACCAGGACAATGCCCCAGGCAGGTGTCACCTTCCCAGATACCAGGAAGAAGCAAGCAAGTGGCCTCGTTGGGGAAGCAAAGGCCACGAAGCTCCTCTTGACACAAGAGAAGGCTTGTATGAGGGAACCTGCTGGGGTGTCTGGGGGCCACCCAGACAGGGGCCCTTAATCAGCCACTTGACACCATGGTCTTTTTGCCCAGCAAGAACAGACATGGGTCCTTCCAATGGCAAGAACCCCAATGTACTTCAAAGAAGAAATGGCGTCTGAAGTGCTCTCTGGGCATCCCCAAATACTACAGGAGTTCTGCGTCTCTTTCTTTTTATTCTGATTTAATCTTACATGCTATAATAATAAAGCACATGTGGATGTGCCAATTTTAATTCACCAGAAGTCATTGAACTAGCTGTAGGGCCAAGGCAACTAGTTTGGTTAGGAACTTTGCTTAAAACACGGATACTTTGGCCTAACTGAAAATTCTCCGGAGTTTGCAGTCGGGTTACTTAAAACCACTACTGTTTGAAAGTACTTCTGTGTGAAGAGGACTTATATAATGACGGAATGAAACAACGACGCATAAGTAAAAAGAAGCTCCATTGATGCAATTTAAGTACCTTCTGTAACTTCATTTAGATCCCTGTGGATAGACTCTACTTTGTTCTCATTTTCTGACATGAGTGATAGAAATGTGAACTCTTATAATAGACATTAAAAAAACCTGTTTACATATTGGCTTGCAATTAGATTTTATTTTCTTTAATTAAAAAATTATTTTATGAATGTGGGTGCTTTGGCTGAATGTATGTCTGTGGACCATGCACACATGTCTGGTGTGTACAGAGCTCAAAAGAAGGCAATGGATACCCGGAGTTTAAAGATGGCTGCCAGCGTCCACGTAGGTGCTGGGAATCCAGCCAAGGTCCTCTGCAAGAGCCAGCAGTGCTCTTAATTACCTGGGCCTCTCTGCAGCCCTCACCTTTGCTTTCAAACAACTCTACCTTATGGGGTTGGACAGATGGCTCAGAAACTAAGAATGCTCTCTGTTCTTCTACAAGACTAGAGTTAAGTACCCAGCCCCACACCGAGCACCTCACAACTGCCTGTATCTCCAGCTCCAGTAGACCTGACTCCCTCTTTGGACTTTGCAGGCACTTGCACACATGTGATGACATGCGCACAAAAACAAGCACAGATACGTCACATTCAAACAATGGAAATAAGTCTGTTTTTTTGTTTTTTAAAAAGAACTAAATTAACAAAGTTTATAAACTACTGTACCATCTGGTGTACAGACCAGACTCATAGTCTGGCACATACTCTCTGGAGGGCCTCCCTGAAGATACAGCATGTATAACATGAAAAGTTCCTACCATGAATATAAGACCCTCCCAGAGTTGACATGATAGGTGTGATAGTTTTTGTTTTTATCTTACTATGTTTTGTTTATTTTTTAATGAATGAATGAATTGAAGAAAAACCTAGCCACTAGGGTAAAAGTTAGCAATTGAACTGTCATTCATACCTGCTAGGAGAGGGAAAATGAGTTTTTCTCTGGTAGAGTGATACTGGGTATAACAACCACTCTAGGGCAGTCCTCATGCACCAGAGTAGATGACCAACTTTTAAAATGGTTTTTACTGTGCTTTTATCTGGTTACAGTTTGGTGGGTGTCCCCTCCAGGGGGTGGGATGTTTTATTTTGTTTTCTGGGTTTCAGGGGGTTTTGTTGTTGTATTGGGACTTTGTTGGTTTTATGAGAAAGAACTTAAAGTTGGGTGGGTATTGACTAGGGAGAAGATCTGGAAGGGTTGGGGAGGGAAAGAATATGATCAAAATATATTTAAATTTAAAAAGTGTTTTAATAATGAAGGAAAAAATGTAAATTAAAAGGAAATAAAATAAAATTCTCCCACAGACCATTGCAGAAATCCACAAGTAGGGGCCTCGGCAGTTAAAAGCACTCGCTACTCTTGCAGAGGACCCTGGTTCAGTTCCCGGTGCCCATAGGATCACAGACCATCCATAACTCCAGTTCCAGAGCATCCGACATCCTCTTCCAACCTGTGTGGTACCAAGCTTGCAGATACACACATGCAGGCACAGCACTCATATACATCAAATAAAGTAAATAGTTCTAAGAGGAGAGAGAAGGGGGTGGGTGAGAAGAGTGTGGGGAGGAGAAGAGGGTGAGCGAGACGGGGAGAAATCTACACGTGGTCAAAACTCAGTGAGCTGACTGTGGTTAACACATTCACAAGGCAGCCCTCACACCTAAGGCTCGGGGGACATGGAGGAAGAGAGGCAGGAAGGTTCCAAGACCCACAAGAGCTGAAAACCTTCTGCTAGAGAAGGCCACCTGCCTAATACCGGAGACACTGATGGAGGAAAATCTTCCCACCCATGTGTGAAGAGCTTTAGGCAATCAATGGCTTCTGAGAGCGGGAGAACCATTTTCCCCCAGTCATTAAGGAACACGGACAGGTTATCTAATCCCAAGTGGTCGGCCTTAAACACATACACACAACAATATGGGCTCATCAAGCTGTGTTTGTATATGTGTACCCACATACATACATGTGCGTGCATAGATAAGTAAGTAAAGCAGCAATAAGAGAGTCATGACATCAAGAGGGAGGCAGGACAGAACAGGGGAGGAGGTAAAAGGGGGTGAAAATGATGAGTGACATTCACAAAGTGGATTTAAATTAAAATAATAACAAGAACAATCCTCCTAGCTCCAAGCCTACCGACCCGCTCTTGCATGCACTTAACTATGACTCGTATGTGGGACAGGCAAAAAATGACAACCCAACATAAGGCTGCACAGTGGCAAGGGGGGTGATGGCTGGCTTCAAAGTACTGTTCTATGGTATATACTGCTTTTCAGCCGGGATTGAGGAGACAGAAAGATCTCTTTATATACAGCTTTCCACAAGGAAAATGAAGTTCCTGCAATGGGGAATGCTCAGAGTAGCCACTTTCCCAGTTTTGGTCATCTAGCCAGAAAGTCTCAGTGGTGGTTTTCTTGAAAGCATCTATGGATACAAAACAGGCACCGTCTACCTGCTCCTTGTTTATTCACTAATCATAGTTGGATGTGTCTTGCCTACTAGATTCTGGCTCCCGTGGGTCCAAATGGGCGAAAATGATATACTCCCATCCTTGTGGAACCTACCCTTCTGTAGATCCACTGTGGGTAACATCACACAAGGCTGTGTGAAATACAACTACTGTGCCAGGAGGAAAAAAAGAGTTTTCTGTGGATCTCAGCTAGCCACTGGCCTTAGGGCTTCTCTGCTAGGTCTCTCAGTTAGCTCCATCCAACACTCTTAATCAACAGCAGAAATCGTTGAAGAATGGAGACCCACCTTCTCTAACCGATCACTTCATTCCTGAAACTCATCCATGCTTCCCTGAATCTACAACCTGGGTGATTTTGTATCAAGGCTATTCCATACCAAACACAATAATAAATCAAATCTTATCAGAATTGAGCTATAAATCTGTGAAGACTCCAATAATTTCCAGCTAAGGGAATAACACCACAAAAGTACTTTTTAAACTAATTACTCAGATTCCGAAGTGCTGCCCTAATGAGCCTCCTTTCTGCCCAGAACTTACTAAGGAAAACTACCTTCTGCTGCAGTAATTACTGCTTTTCCCCTTCAAACTTCTAACTGGAGATCGATGCTGCATTTTAAGACCCATTGATTTACAATTAGCCTGGCTTTCCTGCTAAAGTGTTTTTTTAAGCAGAGTTTACTTTTATTTTATTTTGAAATCTCCGAGATCTGGTTCTCAGATTTTTTTTTTCTACATCCTCGTGAGAGGGGACTGAAAATCTTCAAGAGGAAGATCCATGGCAGAACAGAGTGGGTGAGGGATGCAAATTATGCCAGAGGGGAGAAGGGGAGAGGGAGAGAGAGAAATGGGCTGGTCTGGAGGAAAACTACAGAGGTTCAGAACAAAAAACAAAAACTCATGCTGGAGGGCAGGGCCTAAAATCCAAAGGCAGAAGGCAGTGTGTGGATTCCCGGAGCTGGATGCCCAGGCTTCAGGAGGCTTTGCTGCTGCTAGTCTGCCTGGCTGAACCTGCTCCATGCTGCCTCAGCCTTGGGTACAGGGAGGGAAGAAAAAAAAAATCACAAGGAAATAAAGAAAAAGCTTTGTGTATCTTTGTGAAACAAAGCACTAGTTAAAAACAGTGTGTGCGGCAGGGACAGCGTGCTAACATGAGGGGTCTGGCAGCTCCTGCATTTGCACAATCTGTCCCATGAGGAGAGCAGAAGTAAGCGAAGCAATTAAGAATTTCATGCTGATTGCTTCAAGCATGGTTTTTTGTTTTCTATGCCATAAAGATAATAGCATAAAGGATATGGCCTTCCTGTGTCTCCCTTCCTCTGTTTGACAACTTCTGTCTTCTGTCTCTGGGATTCTTTCCTGGCTGCCATGTTGGAGGATTCAAGATGTTAGCTAGCTGGGCTGGCACCACCTGATGGAGCCAATCACTTCCATACCAGAAGAAGCAGCGTTTGTGCCCCAGTCTCACCCTGCTTCTGATTGACAACAAACCCAGAAGAGGAGGCTGCTGCCAAGTTGTCATCGCCTACAGAAATAAGGGAGGCTTAAGATCTTTGGAGATGGCCTGTAGGCCTACAAACCCAACCAGGATCTCCATGGGCCCATGTGCCATTCCCACTCTGAGCTCTTCACCACAGCTGGTCCCCCAGAGTGACTCACAAGAGAGGGCCAAGGTACAGAATAAAATAAAAAGAGGTGAGGGATAAAAACTATTAACTTTTGCCTTTAAAAAAAAAAGTACTTTATAGCTAGATTGTATAGGCCAATCTTGAAGACTAATACAGAAAAAAAAAAAAAGTGCAATTAAACCCTTGAAAAACTGACAGATCAGCAAAACAAAATCACCCGGAGGAGAACCCGATTGAGCCTCATTAAGAAAGAGTTCAGCCTGTTTTTAAAACCCTTCTTAACACTTAGCTGGGTACCTCCCAGCAGTGAGAGCTCCCAATGCGGCTGGCATAATTAGTGTCAGAATGGAAAGGGGGGGGGGGCGGGGAGTCAGCCTAGGAAATAGAAATTAAAACACAAATTTAAGAGAGACGGGTAAGTTCAAACAGAAAAACCATTCCAAATCCAAGTAACAAATACCCTTCGGTCCCTGTGAGGACAACAGGGAGATTACAAAATTCTCTCCGGTCTGCCCAGATAAATGGGTTCCAATTATACAGAGAAGGGCTGGGCCACAGGGAGAGATTTATGCTGCCATTCTCCATCTTCAACCTCTCCCCTTCCCCCAAAATATATTCTGTGCTGTGGTCAGTTCCATTCTAGGAGGCTGGGTTAATGGTGGACGGATGGCAAAATGCTCCAACCTCAGCATCAATTACAACCATCACATCGGAGAAACCATCACAATGGAGAAAATGAGATCAGGTGACAGATTTCCACACCTTCAGCCATCAGGATCACCCAACACTGGAGTGCGTGTGTTGCGGGCGTGTGTGGGAGCGAAATGGCGTGTGTGCGCATGAGAGCTCTGGCGAATGCATTACGTGTGCGGCCGCCAACCTCTAATAAGGAGGCTTGGGGCCTAGGGCCATTAGAGAAGAGCAGGCCACTGAGGGAGAGACACTCTGGAGATGGGGGGAGCCGGCAGGAGATGAAGCCATTTTATTAAATCAGGCAAATTCTAATTTATTCTGCAGAGAGAAGGGGAAAGAAAATGGATTCATTTTCGGTCTATCCTCTAAGCGCTCTCCTATCACCGAGGTGGAGGAAGGAGGAGATAACAGATTCCAAGGCTCATCTGGAAACCAAGGGAAGGTTTCCCTTTGAAAAAGCAAGCGTTAAAATCTGTTTCAGTCCTTGCAAGAGCAATGTGGGAACTAGTACTCAAGTCAGAGGAACTGGGGTATGGGGGGGGGAGGGGCAGTACTCCATAGCTTTCTGATTACTCCAGAAGGTTTAAAAACAAAAAAGAGCTTGCAGATTTGGCTCATCTGGATGTGACAGGAAACCAGGAGGCTACAGCCCAGATAATGCTGACCCTGCACTAGAGAAATGACAGAACATCTCCCCTTGTGGTCAGAAATGCAACTTGCCACCTTCTCCACAGTAGGAAATTAACTGTTCATTTGTTGTTGCTGAGGCTGTCTTACATAGCCCAGGCTAGCCTAGAACTCAATATGTAGCTGTCCATGGACTCCGGACTTTCCCTTGGTTTCCTGCTTACACCTCCCAACTGCTGGGATTACAGGTGTGTGTCACTCCATGCGGCTTTAAGACCTTAATGTTTTCACGTTGAGAGGGGAAAACTAAAAAGAATGGGAAAAGGCCCAAGTGAAAGAAATACACGTCAGAACTCATCAGAAGAGGTTGTCCATCCTTAGCAAAAGGCGCTGTGTTTAGACTGCAATTACAAAGCCAGGTTTTAATTAAACAATCACATCAAGTTACTGTGGCCCCTGTATGGGCCAAGCACTTCCCAGCATAAGAGCTCTAGCTGTTGTGATGGCAAAGAAGCTGATGACAAGGTGTGTGGGTGGCTGTGCACGTCTGTGGTGTCCGAGCTGTGTTCCTGAGCAGAAGAGAAAGCTGGCACAGTACCCGCACATCAGTCAGACCATAAGAAAACAGCCAACACTGTACTACTCATACAGGGTTCAAAACACAGGAGACTTGGGAGTGGGGGTGGGTTGACAAGCAGCTTCTGGGGACTCAAGTAAAAGAAGTAGGTCTCCATGAACACCGAGGCCAAATGCAGCTAATTTAACAAGGAGGGACTCATATTGGGTACACAGATTTCTAAATCACCAGCCGGGGTGAGGGGTGGGGCAAGCCCCACCCTATTGCTTTTATGGCATTTGGAACAGGGGTTGGTCAGGCATCACAGTGGAGCTCAAGTGCAAACCCTTTGGAAGACTCAGATGTCTTTGACCTCCGGGGAAGCTCTGCTGTGGCTCCTGCCATGGACATGCACAAAGTTCACCCAGCTGGCAACTGGTTCCTGCTCTGGCCATTCAGCAGGGATGGGACGGTGGTCACTTTTTGCTGGGCTCTACTGAATGAACATCTAGGGCCATCTTCATCCCCTGTGATGGACACTTTGCTGGGTGACTGAGGCTTGGCTCACAGAACCAGACAGGCAGACTGACCAGCTTCACTCCCTATGCCCCAGAAATAATCCAGTCACCTGCTTTTCCCACGGGGCCTGCCAAAAGAGAAAACTGCACAGTGACACCTGCAGGCAAAGATGCAGACTGCAGCTCCGCGGGTGCTGAGGGTCCCTCTCTGGACCCAAACTCTCCAGCCTTCCTGAAACACTTCCACTCTGGCAAATGCTGTAGGAAGAAGACGGCCAGCTGATACTAAATGACCTTATATGCACCCCCAGCACTGGGCTATCTCCTTAGGCATTTCTGACAAAGCCACAGAAAGAAAACCTTAGCTAACTACTTGCGTGCTGCCAAGATGGCCCTTATCCAAAACACGAGGCTAGCTCAATGACATGTTAGTCCTCTAAAGACCACCAATCCCATTTTGACTTTTTGTGAACAGGAAATTCCTCAGGTTACCTGGATAATAGGATTTTTTTTTTTTAAAGTAAACAGTTAAGCAACTTCTTAACCATAGGTAAATTCTGCTACCAACCTCTCTGGGGTGTGGTGCCCAAGAAGGGTGTGTATGTGGTGGTGGGGTTGGGGGCAACTTCACTTAGTGTGCCCCATCTCTAAACTTACTACAGCACTACCGGTTAACGCCTTTCACCAGGACAGGGCACGGGAGAGATTATTTTAGCTTAAGTCCAGGACCCAGATTCCAATCAACAAGCCTCACTTTGTGACTTATTCATTCACCCTTCCTTCACGGACAGAAGGTTAATATGAGAGCAACTCCTTGGCAAACCTTTAAGGGTAGCTGGAGCGACACTGATTTGAATCAATGCTCCTTTTGTGAACACATTACTTGGCAGAAACTGGCTCTCTGAAACCCCCTTAAACACAGCCAGCAAAACAAAACGAAACGGGAAAAGTGTCCTTCAAACAAAGGGATGAGGTGAAAATAGAGAGCGCGTCGGCTGCACTTTATTCTTTTTCATAGAAGCAAATGGATCTGGGGCTTTTATACATTAATCAATCAATATCACTGACTGTACATCAGCAGGGTAGCCAAGTTATGAGTGACCTTTCTGGTGAAGAGGACACTTTTAATGCTCATAAGACTGCTCATGGCTTAGCAACTTCCCGAATTTGTGCTTGCATGATTACCCCTTAGAGGCGAGCGACAGTTAGCACTGCACTAAATATGGCAAGGTTAGTTGTGTCCAATTTGTGCAGAGAGACAGAGAGGGGCTTGAACCTGGCCTCCCTGTTTATGCATGAGTTGCTGCAACCCAGGTGTCACAAAGAGACCTGGCCTGGTCCCCCTCTGAAAAGAAGAGCCTGCCAGGCCTCCTGCACAGTTGAGGCTGAAAAGCTGTGCTCAGCTCAGCCCTGCCTGCTCCTGAGATCTCTGTGCTGGTGGTCAGCTGTACTGTCCACCTCGGGCATTTCCAGCCCTCTCGCTAGATCCTAGGTCCCACCTAAGAACCCTCCCCCTACTACCTGGGTTCCTCCCAAAAGGGAGCCAAACTTTCACCTTTCTGAGTTGTTTCCTCTTCCTTGGAGGGACCCACAGAAGGGTGTCTCTCTAGCGAGAAAACACACTCTCCAGAAATACCCGACCTGAAGAAACACACTTAGACCAGTTCTCTTTATTTTCCCCTCACCGACTCAGCCATTCTGCTCACGCCTACAGTCCAGAAAAGTTCCCTAGATTCCACTCTTAGTGTGGAAATGGGGCAAGGGGTGGTCCGTGGTTTGGATTTCTATGACAACCATTATGTTTTGGGGAGGCCACATGGTACAGGACACAACTCCCCACATCCACCACTTTCTTCCTCCAGCTTTTATCTCCTTAGCTGTGGGAACAATGCCTGCAGGAGCCTGGTGAGTCTACATGCAAGGGCCCCCTTTCTCCTGTGAGAAACAAAAACTCGGAGGAATTTTAAATATTGCTTTAACGTTCTATAAATCACTGCAGAAGAGGCCAGAGGTGATGGGGTGCTGGCCTCCATCAAATATGGAGGACCTTCAAGATAAGAGTGACCATTAAGACCACTCCTCAAGCTGCAGGCTCTCCCAGCCAGGTGGGAGTAGAACAAGACACAGCTTAGAGGAGACGGAACTGTGTGCTGTAGCTCTGTCTGGTCCTAGACATAAGGATGGAATCTGGGCACTTAACTTTCTTAGGACAGGAGACAACGTAAGAAGTCATTCCAATAATGCTATTACCAGGCACTAGGTCCTGGGCCACAACAGAGACTCAGAGCTGCAGTGCCGACACGGGAGATAAACGCTAAACTAGGAGAAGAGCTCACGGGGGAGTCTCTGAACTTTTTCAAGGCCTTTGGTTGGTATAAGGGATGATTGCCATTCCTCCTATGACTGCTAAGAACGCTGTGGAGCATTCTCCAACCATAGTTCTTTGCACCCTTTCTAGCCTGGGTCTTCACAACTGGTCTCCCACCAGTGAAGTAATACTGATTTTGTCTTTTTTTTTTTTTTAATGCATCCAGGGTCCCATCTAAAAAATGTATTTTCTATTTTGAACCGAAGGAACGCAGGATCCATGCTAGCTGCTTGCCCTGGGGTGGGGTCACACAGCCCCTTCCTATTTTGTTAGATGCTGATCCGCACGTCTGTCTTTTCTCCGGAGAGCTGACACTCTGCAGACCTAACAGCTACTCAGTGGGCCCACTTTCCCCACTAGCCACTAGCCTTTCATTATTTAAAAAAATAACAAGTTTTTCTGCCTCTTTCACAACTGTGTCTGTGTGTGTATTCGGAAATACTGTTCTGGTGTGCAACTCGGGCTCACACTTGTGGCAATCCCGCTCAGCCTCCAGGCCACACATATCTGAGCCAGTAATCTTTGCAGTTGTCACACTGTGATGCCCCTCACTGAGTCTCAATCTCCCTTTCTGGACCTCTGAAAACATCTGGTAGTTTCCCTGACATCTCTCAAAAATCCATTCCCATCTAAGAACTATAAACTGAATGGGTCGGGGACAGAAGAGGCTACAATGTCATCCTTGTGGCCTTTGGGGGGGGGGGGGTGTTCTCCCAAGTTATAAACACTACAGGCTACCACCCTTTCTCATTGTCTTCTCCAGTTGGCCAATCACCGCTAGTCAGCTCATGGGTTTGTTTGTTTGTTTTTTTCTTCTTCCTTATATTTGTCTACCTCAGGTGATTCACCAACCCCTCAATCAACTGGCAGACTCCTGAGCCCTCTGAGCTGTGCACATCTACACTGTGGTTCTGAAAGGCTTGGTACCCACTACTTTTCCTTACAGAGACAGGGCTGTCTTGATGCATCCTGCCACACAGCATTCCCTTCTCTCCCTGTTGTATGTGTGTTTGTGGGTGGGTTCGCTGGGGAGTGGGGTGCGTGTGGAGGTCAGAAGACAACCTTGACTGTCACTCCTTCTTGGTGTTCACTGCTTCACTCACCAGGCGAGCCCACAAGCTTCTGAGGACTCTCTGGTCCCCACCTCTCATCTTACAATAGCACCACTGGGGTTGCAGGCACTCCCTTCCTCATCAGACTTTACCGGGGACCTAGGGACTCGAACTCAGGTCCTTACACTTGCACAGGCACTTTATCTCCCGAGCCATCTCCCTGGCCTCCCATTTGGTTTCTACAGCTCTGTGTAGAGAATGATGCTACCAAAGTAAAGGAATATTCATTTGTCCCCTTGAGCTTTTGGTGGTGACTCACACCAATCTCAAAGGAAAGTGACTAAACCCAGGCAAAAGCAGATAGGCCATGTCTCCGTGTGAGCATAAGCCCAGACAGACAAACAGACAGACAGGCCCGCCCCCTGCAGCCCAAACATATGGAGAAGCCCTACAGTGGAGCTGGTTAACTCCCAAAAACTATAAAGAGAGGACCCAGACATGGTGGTACCTGCCTGCAATCCCAGCGCAAAGGAGGCGGAGGTAAGAGGACCAAGAGACTCTTAGTTCAAGGGAAGCTTCAGCTACAGACCAAGTGCAGGGCCAGCCCGGGCACACGATACTCTGTCTCAAGTAAACGGAAGTCTGCAAGAAAGAATGGTGCTCAGACCCCACATTTCCATTTACAAAGTTGCTACATCGCTACATCTTGGTAACCCCAGCCTTGTGAGACCATCCTAACACCCATAAGTCAGGCCCAGAGGTCCTGGGGGCATGGCGGTGGGCATATCAAGTTGATATGGCAGACTATGATGTAAGAGGTTTAAGTAAATCCAAGAGGGAAGTCCACAGAGCTTTAAAACTCCCCACAAGAGCCACAGGCCCTCTCTCCTGCTGGATGCTCTGGGTCCTCTGTTCTCTAAGGCTGTGAGCTCCATGAGGAGAAGAGCTGGGCCCAGAACGACTGGCTGTGACCTATAGGCAAGTCTGACCATGGCAGGCCACTTCTGAACACTTCTGGGAGCCTCCCATAGCATTCATATTCCAAACTCAGGCCACAGTTCTGAAGGTGGAACTCATGGCCTGTGCTGCCTGCTGCGCTCTCCCAGGCCCATGCCACCCACACAACCCTTTCTTTGGCCCTGGGGCTCCAGCACCAGCCAGAACCTCAGCCTGTAGTGTTCTTCTTCACATGGCTAAATCAGGTCTCGGCCTAAATGTCACCACCTTACAGGCAAAGGAAACACTGAACATGCTTCTGCAACACCCAAGGTGGACAATGAGCAATATGATCCTTGAGAGGAGGAGCCCAGCCACTAAATGAAGAATGACAGAATGTGAACACTGTCCATCTGCCAAGTGCAAATGGAACGGGAGGCGTGGGCAATGGTCGACCACAACGAACTTGATCATCCGGAAGGCAGTTGCACATTCCTGGGGAGAGACAGCCAAGCCACATCATGCACAGTAGCCTTGGAGAAAAAGTCCAATTGGCCATAACTCAGGTCAGGTCAAGATGTAATCATTAGGCCACAGGAAACACAGGGGACAGAACAATGTGTTAGGCAACACCAAAGGGGGTGATGAGCTCATCAAGAGTCAAGCTGCAAACAATTCTGAAAGAGGAGATCTAACTTCGTCAAGAGAAACTTCAGGGGGTGGAAGGTGAGAAGGGAAGCCTACAGATAAATGGAGGTCTTAGACACATATCAGCCAATGACAACATGGAGGCTACACTTGCATTTGGATTTATTAATCTCCTATGCGTGTGCCAGCGTGCACATGCACACGCACATACAATGTATAGGTGTGAGTGGAGCCCTTGCCTTCCGTCTTGTTTGAGACAGGGTCTCTTGCCGTTCCTGGTTGCCTCTGGCTGGACTGTGAGCTTTGGGCATTCTACTGTCTCCACTTCCCTCACCATGGGAATACAAGATTACAAACACATCTGGCTTTATGTGGGTTCTAGGCGTTCAAACTTGGATCCTCATGCTTACACAGCAAGCATTCTTACCCACTGAGCCATTTTCCCAGCTCTGTCTCTGGATTCAAACAAATGAGGGTTGAGGAGGGAAGTTCAGGTGTTAGGGAATTCTGAATACGACTCTGTATTTGAATTTATAATCTTACAATTCTTAAGAGTTCGATAATGATATTGTAGACATGTTAAAAACATACACCAACTGAAATATTTACGGATAAAGGGAGCTTTTTTTTTCCTTCCAAAATAATTCAATAAGGGGAAATGGGTGGAGCACGTGGCTAAGACAAGATCGTCCACATGAGCTGTTATCTGCTATGGGGGAGGGCGGGTTCATGAGGCCTGCTGAACGACTTTTGGTGCTGGTGGTGATGGTGGTGTTTGGTTGCTTCTGACACAGAGTCTTACTATGTATACCCAGGCTGAGTGCCCTCAGACTCTCAGTCTTTTATCGCTGCCTCCTGAATTCTGAGAGTTCGGGTGTGTACCACCACACCTGGCTGCCAAAAGCCTGTGTACCTGGCATTTTCTAACACAAGAAGCCTTTGGACAGAAACTATACTGTATTTCAAACACTAAGTAATAGCAGGTAGCTAACTAGTCAGCCACTAGACAACCCATCTTATGCATAATGTAAGTTCTTTGCCTAACACGTTTTTCTTTTTGTCATTCGATTTTAATGCTTTGTCTCACAGTCATACTTCCCTTTTTGTTTTCTACCCACAAGCTTTTCTGGAAGGAAAACTCTGTGAGAGATGGGGCCAGGCCACCCACATTTACCACCATAGCCCTCAGGCTTTGATGCTGCCTGGCACATGAGGACGCTTGCTTAAATACACACTAGAAAACAGATAGGTACATGTACAAACAAGACCACATTAATCATTTAGCAGCACCATGAACACTGCCCTGGCTTGCATTTGCATCTTGTTCTGAGAGACTGCTCATCCCACGTCTTAGGAAGATGTAAGGACGCCCATGCCACTAGCCAGGGTCAAACACTATATCCTGACAACAGATCACCATATGTCAGAAGGCACATAAATAGGCTGGAGAGATGGCGCCGCTGTAGGTAAAGGCACTTGCTGTCAAGCCTGGTGACCTGAGTTCAGTCCCCAGAGCCCGCCGCGGTGGAGAAGAGAGTTACCTTCCACCAAGTCATCCTCTGACCAGCACTTGTACACTGTGGTATGTTCCTCAGCCTCCACACCCACCACATTAATTAACACTTAAAAAAATGTTTGTTTGTTTTTTTCCCTAAAGACACATGTAAAGCTTGGAAGCGCTTTTAGAAATTACTGAATGAGGCTTAGAAGCAGCCCTACTACAGGCAGCCCATGCCGTTTGGACCTCACTGGGTTCCTGGGTACAAGTATCGCTGAACCACATGGGTGACAGCACGGTCACTAACTCAGTCCCAACAGCTATCAAATCTGACCCGAGAATAAAAGCCACGCTGGGTGGGCATGAGGGTCAACGACTGTAACCACAGCACTCAGAAGGCTGAGGCAGGAGGGACTGAGAGTTTAAGGCTAGCCTAGGTTAAACCAAAAGACCCTCTCTCAAAAATTAAAAATGTAATTAGATGGATAAAACCCATCGATCATCCACATGGCAGGCTGTCTGGAAACAACCAGATGCCGCAGTTTTGAAGATGGAGCCTAAGGCAGTGAGGTGGAATGGGGTGCAATTTACAAGTCGTGACATTGCCGAATGGGAAAATGACAGGCACTCCCAGAATCCTGCAGGGTGCAGAGAGATGTGGGCTGGTACACTTTTAATTGTGGAGCCTGAGCAGGTGCCGGGCAAGGTGTGCCAACCCATGACATTTTGTCTCTGGGTGTCTCTGGGGATTGAACCCAGGGTGTCCCACGTGCCAAGCAAGTACTCCATCACAGAACTCTATCTTCAGCTCTTAGGAAAGGATCTAAAAGAGTAACTTTGGCATTCTCTCCTGTCCCTCAGGCTAAAGAGAACCAGATGGAACCACTTTAATGAATTATGTTAAACAGAAGATGAAACGTTGGCCTAGGAACCCGGCAGAAAACGTTCACATTCGTGAACTTGTGACTTTGGGGAGATCTACCATCATGCCTCTGTGGGTGACTGCCATCCGCCCAGGCAGAGTTGGAATCAAACACCCTGCCGAGAACCAGGTAAACCACAAAGAAAGGAGGCCAATGGGAGGTGCTCAGAGCGGAGAGACCTGAGTTCCCATCAGTCACAGTAACTAGGTCCCATGGCCTGGCTGTGAAATGTCCCTGAAGATCCACATGTTGAAATTTGGTCCCTCAGCACTGGTCGGTGGGTCTGAGGATCATGAGGATACTAAAGGACCACAAGGGATTGATCCACTGATAACTTCATAGCTGATTGGGCTGTTGGGAGGCGGGGCCTAGCTGGAGTGATTAAAGTGTATGCATGTGGGGGTGCATCTTGTCCCCAGATGCCTGTGTGCTCTCTTCCTACCCCACTCCCCACTTCCGGCTACTGTGGGCTGAAGAGTCTCCTCTACTGTCTGTTCCTGCTTCATTTCATGGCCAAAGCTAAAGGAGCCACCAGCCGTGACCTAAAACCTCCAAAACTGTGAGCTAAAATAGCCTGTTCATCTTAGAAGCTGTTTCTCTATGGTCCCCCATAGTGACAACCTGACACGTCCTAGTACAAACAAGTCCAGCTATCTCCCGAGCGAGGCTGTGCTGGGCACATGGGCTGACCACTCATAGTTAGCGTGAGTGCTCCGCTTGCTCAAAAGAAGTCTCCAGGAAGAAACCCAAACCTCAAAACTACACAGACTGCCAATCCGATGGCAGGAGTCAAGAGTTGGGTCTGGTACAGGAAACAGGAAGAGAAGAAAACCTCGCCTCTGAGATTGAGAGGACCGCCCACAACCCATCGGAGTCCAAGGAGGCAGGTTACAGTTACGGGTGTTCAGGGAGCCCTCTACTCCATAACAGACCAGAGCTAACACTACTGAGGTTGGCTCTCCCCAGCTCCAGACCAAGACGTATACCTGCTTGCCCTCCCTGGGGCTGGACACCCAGCGGGGCCAAGGACATGGTTATGCCACTTGAGTGTCTCTAAAACATGGAATCTGGAAGAAGGCTTCACTTGCACTCGACAGCAGAGAAAATAACTGGCTGGAGGATCTGAGGCTGGAGACCGCAAAGATAACTCAACACGGCCACCAAGCACCAAAGTAGAGGGAGGAAAAAAAAAACAGAGAGAGAAAAGAAATCACTGCGGACAGATGAAGTGATATCACACTAGGCTCTGTCCTGACAAAAATGATTTTTTAAATTAAAAAAAAAAAAAGTAGGGTGACCAATTTCAGGGTCAGAAAGACGACATCATGGATCCATGCTGAGAGTGTGGCGCTTGAGTGTAAACTGACTCGTCTACTTGTCACATACACATTAACGAGGAAGACCTCAAAAAAAAAATAATAATACATGTGTGCCCACTTTTTACAGGTGAATGACTGAGGCTTTGGCAGTAAGCAACTGGGAGCACGAGAAAAGGGGCAGGTGGGATTTTTGTGGGTATGAGCATGCATTGTTCTAACGTAAGGGCCCACTTCTTTCATCGGATTATCTGAAAGGCTCAAGAAGCCTTGGGTTATATCATGAGACTGAGGCCACTGGGCTCAGGGCGGCTCGAATCACAGCTCTTGTGCGAGCTCATGGCTGGGTCTGTTCTAAACGCCCTTCAGTGTTCGCTGCCCGACAGAGAAGCAAAGGACCACAGAAGAGTCTCCTCAGGCATGAGGACACATGGACAGACAGGGTGACAAGTCATAGAAGATGCCAGAGGACAGTCACTGGGCCCGTTCACTCCCTCCTACAGGGCTTTCAAAGCAGTCTCATGTCTTTGAACATGCTCGATGCACAGCAGTGGAATTGACCCCACATTTCCAGATCTCTCACCCACACAGGCATAAACTTAGTCTGCAGCTCCAGCTACATACCACAAGTCACAAAATGACCAGCCAACTGCAGGACAAATACTAAGAATTCAACACCCAGACTCTCTGAATCAGCCTTCCAAAGATGGAAAAAGTTCTCAAAAACATGAATAAGTTACATTCTTTCGGGGGAGGGGTTCCCTCATTTTTATGGTCCACCTCTCCCTAGTACACACAAATAGTAAGTGTGCACTGAACCTTATTTTGAATAGAAGACTGCTTCTATAGCAATTCAGACCATGTCTCATTGACATCAATATTTCCCATCATGGGCAGAGCAAAACTGACCAGGAAGCCTCAGCTTCAACTCTCATTAACAGAGCCTGAGATTCTGTGGTTAGAATCCTCAGCATCAGGCCCAGTGTGTCAAAACCTTGCCAATCATGAGCTTCCCGTCCAGAGAGGCTCGGCTTTGATCCTTCTCTGCAAAGGGCTGATAATGGCAGCATAGCATGTCACATGATTGCTGTGAGCAGTTAACAGGAATTTTAGAAAAACTAGCACTTTTCAATCAAGGTAGGGAAGAGTCTAGAGTGGTATCACCCAGCTAAGAGAATGCTGGAAGTGGGTGAGCTTTCAGGTGTGAGCAAGTAGAAGAAGGTAAGAACTGTCTTAGTGGGTTCTCCCTCTATCCAGAGGATGGAATGACAGACAAGGCATATTTCAGAAGGAAAGCATACCCTTGGTCAAAGGGTGCAATGAGTGACACTACATCCAATGAGCTGGTGCCCTCTGGAGCCAGCTAGGAGTCTGTGGACCATTCTTCCATCCAGTGTGGACCAGGCTTTAAACAAGTAATGCGCATCTGTTTTGGTTGGATCGTCTGGTTTTGTTCATTTCTTGTCAAGTCAAATCTCACATAATGGACCCAGGGAACGGTCTGGTCTTAACAGAAATGAAAGTGTGTGTGTGTCTAATTATAACTGATCAGTGAAGGAAAGGGGACAAAAATAACACCAGAGGCAATGGAGAGCCACATTGCACGTGTGGGATGGGGCATGCCCAGAGCACACACCAAGATGGTGTCCACAGAAGCAGGGATTCTGGGTGAGGAAGTGCTGAGTGGCAGAGCACGGGCTCCCTTGCCCCACAGAGGGTCACGCTTTTAGGGACCAACAGTAAGCAGATACTAGATAATCAGCCAAACAAGGCTGTCAAAGCTTTTTGGAATGAGATAAACAGACACTACATAACTACAATCACGCGTGCGACAGTGCACTACAGATCAAGTGCTCTATTCGTTTAGGGGAGTGGAGAATGTGAGGAGTAAAGTGTGGTTTCAGTAACAGCCTTTTCCTTCTCCCCTTGTGCCACATCCACTCCCTGTCTGTCCTGCCCCCTCTTCCAGCATCCGCTTTGCTCCCAATGCTTCCGGGAGACCTGCCTAAAACACCACTTCGTCCACCCTGCTACCCCAGACGCTTCCTTCTTGGTTAGCGCAGAAGAACTTCCCTTTCAAATCCTTCTACTTTTTGCTGGGGAGCTAGTATCATCTCCCTAGAAGGCAGATCATGAGATTTTGCTATGACTATCACATGACTCCCTCAAAAGGTGAACCCAAGGTCTCCTTCTCAAAGAGAACACGGTCCATTATGGGTGTCCTCTGGCACTTCCGTCTCCTCCATCTGCTCACTCTGTACACTGGCCAAGGGTAATGGCAGTTTTTAGAATCCTCTCCAATGAGCCTTTGAGAAGCCATTCCTTCAAGACCATGAGTGTCCTCAGACATAGACCATGTTGCCCTGCTTTCAGCTTTGGCTCCTCTACCCTGACCTCTTTGCCAGGCTCAGGGGCAACACACCTCTAGCCATGAAAGGAGTTGGAAATGCTGCCCTGCTTACAGCGGCTGGAGTAACCACCTCCAGAGAGCAAGAGAGAAGCCATTTGACAGGAGAGACAGAGAGTTAACAATGACTGTGAGCCAGGAGGAAAATAAGAAGGCAGTGTTTCAAAACGACAATAAACAAACAAGACAAAGGGGGAAAAAAAAAGAACAGAAGTGAGACCTCACCATCACAGACATGCCAGGACAGAGCTCTGGCTCCCATCTGCTCACCAGAGAAAATACTGAAACAGAACTTTGGGTTTTCTTTTCTTTCTTTCTTCTTTTTTTAGGCTTAATGGAGAAAATGAAGAGTTGAAATTTCATTGAAAAACCCTGGGAGATTGAAGGGAATTAGAAATGCTTAACAGCAAGCCTGGCTTCCAGAATCCCGCTTTCCTTCTATGCTCCTCGGTGTAGGTGCTGCCTGGCTCCCCCTAGGGGCCAGCCCTGCACCCTGCAGCATCCCACTAGAGACAACAACTTGCTGAAAGCAGGGCACACCAGTACCTTTTGTTTTCTTAAAGGAATGACAGGTTAAATTTATTACAGTGTCAACATTCATATTCCTAAGACTGTGTTACTCAAGCCCTGGCCCATCATCCTTTTTTTTCTTTTGAGGAAGATGGATGCGTGTGTGTGTGTGTGTGTGTGTGTGTGTGTGTGTGTGTGTGTGTGTATTATGGTGTTTCCCCACTCATGCCCCTTTTGTGTGTCCATGCTTATGGAACACAGCAGTTGATATTGGGTGTCTTCTTTTATTATGTTCGACCTTACTGCTTTTTAATTCTTATTTTTACTCAGACACCAGAGGCATCAGATCTGGAGTTGTGAGCCACCTGATATGAGTGCTGAGAATCAAAAGCAGGTCCTCTGGAGGAGAGACATACACTGTTAACTGCTGAGCCTAAAAATATTTTATTTTTGTTATTTGTGTGTACATGCCAATGTGAGTGCATGCCATATGTGTGGAGGTGCCCACAAAGGTCACAACAGGACGCTTGATTCCCTTGGAGCTGGAGTTACAGGTGGTTGCAAGCTGACCAATGTGGATACTAGGAATTGAACTTATATCCTCTGGAAAAGAAAGTCTGCCCCCCATCCCCCCCCCAAAAGTCCAAAAACAACCCAGGGTTTTTCGGTGTAGCCCTGGGTGTCCTGGAACTCACTCTGTAGACCAGGCTGGCCTTGGAACTAAGAGATCCGCCTGCCTCTGCCTCCCGAGTGCTAGGATTAAAGGAGTGCGCCCCCACTACAGACTGTAGCAACTGCTTTTAACTACTGAGCCATCTCTCTAGCCTTTTACCTTTTTCTTTCTTTTTTTTTTTCTTTAAAAATTTTTTGAGACAAGGTCTGGCCTCTCAGTGACTGGGTAGCTCACCATCCCAGCTAGACTGGCTGACCAGTGCGCTCCCCTGACTGTTCCCCAGCCCTGGAATTAACCACAGTGCATCTGGGTGTAGGGGATTCAACGTGAGGTCTTCGTGCTTTTGTGCCAAGCATGCTACTGTCTATATTGGTTTATTCGGACGTTCCAACATTCACCATTTCTCACCCACGCTATCGGAGATTCATATCATTGTAGAACACTATTCCTTTTACCAGACTTCCAGAAAAAGTGACATGGGGCACCATCTAAAAACAAACTTAGTGACCCAATGTTCATTTTGCCAAATATCTATCCATTCTTGCTAACTTCTATTTTCTCCAAACAGTCCCACTCAAAAACCTGACTCCTGGCCTCCAAGTATGTCTGCACCTCATTCCCACCAAAAGAAAAGCTGGAGCAGCAATGGAGTGTTCTGGAAGCAATCATAACGCCAAGTGACACAAGCCGAGGTTGTCAATAAAGATGCAAGGCAGCACGACCCTGATGGCCCCTTGATGGCCAGCCCTGGGAAGGTGGCGATGATCACCTTTTCTAGCCTGCTTCTAACCAGGAGGAAGTGTCACACAAACCCAAATTGAAAGGAAAACATCCAAACAACTGACTGTTCGCTCCAATATGTTGGGGACATAAAGGATGGGGGCGGGGGGGGGACCGAGGGACCACTCCAGGCATTAAAAGGTACAACAGGAAAATACAACTGGCGATCTGAGACCTGGCGATAACTAACAGTTTCGCCTCAGTGCTTTCTGATTTGGATAGTTAGTCTCTGTCTATGTGAAACAACACATTTGCTTTTAGGAAATATACACTACTTAAGGAGCACTGTGCCCACAATTTACTCTGAAATAGTTTTTAAAAACTATATGTAGCACACATGTATGCATTTTTACACATGGATCTCCTTTATGTGTACGCAGGGTGCTAGAGATTAGGAAGGAGAAACGGCAAGACAATGGAGGTGGGGAAGGCAGAACCTGTGCGTGAGATTTCTTTATGCTGCATCACTTTTCTGTAAGTGAAATTCCATCAGCGTTGCCACTATCCCAAGAAGTTACCAATGGAAAAGAAGACTCCTGGCATCTCTAGATCAATTATAGATTTGCTTCTAGTCACAAGAACTTGCATTATGTGCATTGCACATTGTAGATTTCAGACAAATTTCATTTACTATTGTTTCCACGTTACCAGTGAAAATAAGAGTTCAGGCCAGCACCTGCAGACCCTGCCGCGGCAGCGAGAAACCCTAACATGCTATCTATAGCTCAGTCCTTCCTTCAGGCACAATTTACACATGTGGAAAATTCCTTCTGGGTTCTGGAATGTGTTCAGGAGATCAAGGGAAACATGAACGTTTTAAGAATTTGTTTTGAATAAAAATATGATATATCTTTACTAGTTGTCTCTTTCAAATGGTAGAAGGGAAAATGGTTGGTTCAAAGGATCAAAGAAAAGGGGACAATTTGAGGTCTTTGTTCAAAATCCTTCCTTTAGCTAAAATCCCCTGCTCACTGGCATTTGACCAAGCTCCTGAGATCTCAAAAGACCCCCAAGGTCTTCTTTTTGCCTGCCTCTATTCATCAATCTAGATACAGGCTGACCTTCTCCTTGGAGCTTCCTTGTCACCCAAACCAAAATTCCTCACACTCATGAAGGAACAAGGGTAGGTATCTGTCCTGCCCAGAAAGGGGGCACAGCCAGGTCCATTTCTTCTATTTTGTATTCCCTCATGGCAATCAGCATTCACCCAACATGGGCTCAATACACAGCTGTGAGGCTGGACATACCAAAACATGGGGGGCCTGCCACTCAATGACCTCAACATGACACCTGGAGAAGGGGTTCTGCTGGTGCGCCTGAAGTGTCCCTGGTACACACAATTTGCATTCGTATGACTGCTCTCTTCAACGGGAATCCACGTACATTAACTCATTTCATCTTATTAGTGGGATGGGATCCATCCTTGATGAATCCTCAGCTCTCCATCTACTCACCACCATCCCATTATCACTGCATGTTTATGGATTTTTCCCTTTATTACTCATTTTATTTTTTTCCATTGGGTATATTTCATATATGAGGTAGTAATTACCAGGGTCTCTATTTCTTATACTTAAAAGTTTGCCTCCCCCCCCAATCATAAAATAAGTACATGCCTATTGCTGAATGATCTTGAAAATGTGTGTGGGGGGGGGTTGTTGAAGGAAATAAAATCCAACCACAATCAGCTGTAACATTGCAGTAAGTTTATATACATTTTAAAGGAAATGAAGACAATTACATATTGTTTTTGTGTCTTCCTCTGTCTACGGAGTTGTCTTCCATATCCTTAAATATTAATCTACAACACTACTTCTAATGGATACCTAGGTTTCCCATCACATAATCGGAACACAGCTCACTTAACCCTCTCCTTATCTCCCAAAAGATGCATGGCTGAGATGATGATTGCCTCCCTAATAACTACCATTTGCCACCTGAACACTGGCCTCAGCCAGGGTGCACTTCCTGTAGTTAAGAACTGCATCCAGATAGATGGTCCAGCAACAGTCATATCACCAAATTTTGGCCAATTGGATAAAAGGGGAGGGGACAAGGCTCTGATAGAGTGTGGAAAAAGAAGCAGGCCCAGATGGTGGTCCTATAGTAGTCCTCTTCTACTCCCTCTTGCCTGGAACTTGATGGAGCAGCAATATTGAGATCAATGGCTGGGGGGTTGGGGTGGGGGGGAAGCAACAGCATTGGTAAGAAGGGATCCATGGAAAGTCTGGCAGAAACCCCGTGCCTGGTGAAGCCCTCCCTTCTGTGAATGACTGCCAAAAGCTGTTTAAGGAAAAATTAAACTTCCACCTTATCCAGAACACTAAGGGTATCTCTGTGGTCTACAGTTAAATGCCTGGAAGTGACAAATGGTGTGGGTCTTACTCTGCCCTACACAGCTTCAAAACGAAGACACCAAGGCCTCATACACACCAAGAATTCTACAGCTATTTGATATAATTTTGTAGGAACAGGGGTCCTGAACAAGACAGCTGTGGGGCCTCTCTTCTTCAGTGACTTCTGAACAACCTGGGGCTTACGGGCTCCCAACAAGAATCTCACAGAGAACGAGCTGGGTCCATTTGTCTATTTTTGGTCTATTCTTCCAACTCTAGGGCAAAGAGAAAAGTGGCTGTGGCTGGCCCAGGTCAATACTGCTAGGGCAGCTGGGCTCACTCACATCCTTGGAACACAGCACAGCAGGCCAAGTGAGAAACATCAGATTAGGAGTAGTATGGAGGCTCCAGTCTCCCTCTCAGCAGGGATAACCGGTTTGGTTTTGTGCCCTGCAAAGAGGCACCAGATTCAATGGAAGCCACCAGTGCTAGAGACATGACCCAAATGCCCAGGAGGTCCTCAGGCCCCTTCAGACCCTTAACTTGAGTATGTGACTTCTCCCATGGCCTGCCAGGGTCCATGTTACTCATTCTCACAGGCACTAGGTGAAAGCCTTGATAGGGTTTGCCAGATTTTAAAGGGAGCAGCTATTAGAAAGGCTGCTTCCATTCCGATGAGTGGGAGGCTGCCTGGAACAGCAACATACAAAGTATTATGTGGTCCTGATGCAAACATGGAGGAGAGTTAGCTGCACTGCCAGCTCAGGCCAGTCTAAGCCAGGTGACAGTGTGCCAACCCACTGCTTACTATGTCACTGAAAAAGTCCAAGTTTCCTGAAGTGGCAGGAACAGAATGTTCAAGACAATTCTATTGTTCTCGGGTGAGAAAATACCCTTGGGGATTCCACAGCCATGGTGCAGAAAGGACACTGCTTAGAACCAGTGTGGCCAGTGCATCTGCATCTGGTGACTGTGGACAGTTGACAACAAGCCAGAATTTCTCTATTTAAAAACTGAAGGTTGTCTTTGTCCCAGCTTTGCTGTCTAAAGCATGTCATCAAAGTATCTGGATTTAACTATTTCACAGGGACAAAAGAGGTGAGAGGTGATGGAGGGCATATTTTTCTTGCTCTTGGTAAATTTCAACTTCTTCAGCAATGAGTGTTTTGAAAAATGGGGCTTACTTCAAAACCAAGACAGAAGGAGCCAGCACCTGGAGTTTCTTGTTCCCCGTCAACAGATCCACCCATGACTGCTACCTGCTGGAGGTGGACTGGAAGCTGGTGGGATGCTGGACACAAGCTGGGGTTGTCATGGCCTCCCCTAGTCAGCCTACCATCCCCGACCATGAAGCCATTTCCTTTCCTCAGAGCCCCACCCAAAGGAGCTTTTTCATTAGCCAAATACTTGTGGTGATGGTGGGGTGTCCTGTATATTTATATTACCTCCTTTTGTTCTACCAGGGCATGTTTGGGGGAGGGGAAGAAGTTATGATGAACTTTAATAAAAACAAAATTAAAATGATTAAACCTTTCATATCCTTTCGAGATAATCTCTCTTCTGCTGGCTGGTCAAACCAGAGCTTGCTGCTCCTTTTCATTTTTTTCCCTCCCCCTAAAGAAAACAAACAGAAAAGGGCTGCCTGGGGCTAGATTTCTGAAATAAATGAAATTTGTCCTCACACACGGCAGACAGGTGTAGCTAAGGCATTCTTTCCAGACATCCAGGATGGATGCCAGCACCTCTCTCTCCCGGGATCTTCTCAAAAGAGCCTTAAGCAAGTGACTAGAAGACACAGGTCCGCTCAGAAAACCCAAAGCTCTAGCTAGACCTCCAAAATCCCAGTCTACATTCCTGATTAAGGAAAAGGCCAGAGAAAACAGTAGGGTATGGCACAAATCTCTCTGGTCTTATGTGTTCCGAGGAAGTCTTCAGATCTGCCTGGCATCTGGGCACATGGCCACCAAGGAATGTAACAGCTGCAGCATAGGACCAGCCCTGCCTGTCACAGGCGGGCTCGGCATGGAAGTCAGAGATGGGTTATGAGGCACCCAGATGTGATAATGACCTCTGGTCACACAGCCCTGAGGACACTAAGAGGGCTCCAGTGTCAGTGACATGAAATCCTGCCCTGGAGAGATGTATGAAGCTTCAGATCCCAGGATGTTCTATAGGACACAGCTGCCCCTCAGAGGAGCGGCTGGCAGAGGAGTTCCTTCTCAGCAGACGGTAGCCAAGGGCTGTCCTGGTTTGCCGGGTCCTCTGTTTGCAGAGGGGCAGGTGACTCGCCTTCAAGGCCAAAGACAGACGTCTTCCTCATGTTTCATGCTTAGGCAGTGAGGAGGAGTTCGGTAAGAATTTTGTCTTCTGGGAGGTTAGGGGGAGTGTTAAGGAGCCCTGGCCTGAAGCAGAGAGTCCCATGGAGCTGTTCTGATCCCTGAGGAGCATGTGTGTTGACTCCTCACTATTCAGGGCTTCCCCTTGTAGCTGGCCCACTCTCTGGGTTCCAGGAGATATAGCACTTGGTGGCATCTGTCCCAACCCTATCTAGAGAAGCTCCTTTTCCTGGAGGACTTTGGGGTAGGAGGGAGGAGGGACATGATTCACACCCGAACTGAGTTAGACCAACAGGCCACGTTTTCACTCTAACTTCAAACAGGGGTGATTGCTAGCTCCAATCAACCCAACCTCATTCCCATGCTCTGCCTGGGACCCAATGCTCTGTTACATTCCCTAGCTCAGTTCCTGCTTTCCAGCCCCTGCATGCTTTCCTGTTCCTCCAGCCAACCTTGCCCCCCACTCCCCAGCAGCATCCTCCTTTCCATGTGGTCTCACTATCACCTCCCACTAGAGGCCTCTCCTGGACCCCTTTATCTAGAACAATTCCCCATCAGCCTCCATCTCACTGGGCACCAATTTGTTCAGTGTTTGCCTCTTTCCCAGTAAGGAAGGAAAGACCCAAGCTACTCTCTCCTTTCTGGCTGATTCTCCAGACTTCACAGAAGTATGGCCATCTAGAAGACAGTGGCAGGCAGGGTCTGCAGCGTCAAGGCTTAGCAGCTGCAGGTTTTTTTTATAAGGGGAGTAAGAAGGAGCAGATACTATCCCCTGCCTCATAGTAGACCAGGACAGAACAGTGGTGAGTAAAGAGAGCCCAGATGCTGGGCAGCCAGACACGGTGAAGACAGAGGAACTATCTCTGGTTTGCTATAGCACAGTAGGGTGACAACTGTCTAAAACGTGTGATGTACTTCAAAATAAACAGAAGAGTTTAAAAGTTCCCAACACAGAGGAATGATTCATCTTTGAAGCACAGAGACAGACTTAAAGGCCACATCCCATCCTCATATGCTGCAAACAGGCCTCAAAGTATCACACTGTACTCCATGAATGTGTACAACTCTGTCTCAATTAAAATAAATACATATATTACAGTCTTATTACAGTCTTTCTTTTTCCTTCTGTGTTTCTTTTTTTTTTTTTTGGTTTTTCGAGACAGGGTTTCTCTGTGTAACCCTGGCTGTCCTGGACTCACTTTGTAGACTAGGCTGGCCTCGAACTCACAAAGATCCACCTGCCTCTGCCTCCCAAGTGCTGGGATTAAAGGCGTGAGCCACCACCGCCCGGCTTCTTTTTCTTTTTTTAAATCTCCTTCCTGTATCTAATTTACACTCTTCATCTGATTCGCTAACTCTTCAGCTCCTCTCTGGCCTTCTAGGACTCTCCTCTTTTAAAATATCTCAGCCTCAGATTTTAACTTTCTTTCTTCTGGAGGATATGACACAAAGGGGTAAAACCCAAGAAAAGGACCATAGAAATGGCTCACTGGGAGGCACTTGCTGCCAAGCTTGAAGACCCAAGCTTGATTCCAGGAACCTACATGGTGGGAAGAGAGAGCTAACTCCAACACAACGTCCTCTGACCTCCACACACCCCACCGACCAATCATTCAATACTTTATTTAATAGTAAAAAAAAAAAAAAAGAAAGAAAGAAAAAGAAAACTTAAGTTCTCTGGGTACTTTCGTCCACTGAAATCCATTGTATGGAAGCCCAGCCTATTTATATAGCACACAGAATCAGGTACAGATGTGGCAGAGCAGAGAGGGCTGGTGGAGGCACTGACCATAATCGGAGCAAGGAAACCAGGGCCGCCAAACTCTAGAGTGAATCCACAGTGTGCTGTTCAGTCTTCCAAAGCATGCGTGGGCGGTAAAGAGGAAACACCACTTCACAACCCACACTCGCAGCAGCTGAGGCTCGGGGCTGGCGGAAAGCCCTCAGCAGGGGCCAACCACATTCATCTCACAGGGATCTGAATACTCCCAGGTGGGGCTGGCTGTCCCCATGGGGGGACCACGAGGAAGGATTGAGAGGGCCACATCAGGACAGGTGAAAGAAAACTCATGGTAAGACACGCTCAGAGAACTGAGATCTGACCTGCTGCTTAGCACTTTCAGCTTGGTTTCATCCCCGCCAAGTAAGTCTCTCTGCTGCTCTAATGCCAGCGCCCATATAGGGGACACTGTGCTGACAGTGGAAAACTGAAGAAGGCCTAGTAGGGTCCCTAGCACTGTGGAGGAGGCCACGATCAGGGTCCCTGCCATACCCCCATCCCTGGCTTCTACAGTCTTTTCCCTCTACTCTCTTGGCACACCAAGAATAGCAACAGAAAAGCTTGAGAAAGTGGCAGCAGATACAAAAGAATTGAATGTTACAGACTGAACTGTGTTCTTCCTTCATGTCTAGGCTCAAGTTCTAACCACCAGGACCTCAAAACCTGCCTTTATCTGGAGAAGGTGGGTCTTCCCATAAGTGATAAAGTTACAGTAAGGCCTTCAGGATGGTCCTTAACCCAATCCTGAAGAGGGTTAAAGGGCTGGGGAGATGGCTGAGAGGTGAAGAGTGGGGCTGGGGAGATGGCTGAGAGGTGAAGATGAGTTCAGTTCCCATCACCCCCATCAGGCAGCTAGCTCACAATCACTTCTCTGTAGTTCCGGGGGATCTGGTGTCCTTCTGAGGTCACTATTGGCAGCAGGCACGTGGTACACATATGCATGAGCGGGCGCTCACACATAAACATAAAATAAGAACAAGTAAATCTTCAAAAACAAAATAGGGAGCAGACTCTTAGAGACATGAGGGATGTTCATACTTGGAAAAAAGGGTAGGGGAGAATAAGATAAGGGAGAATGAGAGGTGGCTGCTATCACATGCAAGCCAAGGAAATGGCCTTGGGAGGGACCAAACTACATGACAATCTCGGACAAAATTTGGGACTACTACATCAGACTGGCCCATTCTGAGAAAACCGCATGCTGTCCAGTTTTTAATATTCTAACTAGAACAGAGGTCAAGAATCTTTATATTTAAAGCAATAAATAACTCCTTTTAGTTGGAATAATTGCACAAAAGGTCTCAAGATAGCCAGGAGATATAAAAGTACAAAGATCCCTCAAACCTCTCCTCTAAAGCAACTTATCCTTACAGAGTCCTTTCAAAATCCTTCAAAACTGCTAACAGGAAGAAGAGATACAAGTGGGAAAACCAAAATTAACTACCTTTCCAGAGATGCCTTCCTACCATTCTGAGATGGGAAACAGAGCATTGAGAAGGCAAGAAGGACAGAACCCACTCTTCAGCCTGGTGGACAGAAGGCAGCCAGTGGCTACCAACCATCCAAAACAGAAGCCAAACAAAACCACGGAGAGCGCAACCCATGCCTCAGCTGACTCTGCGGGACGCCTGAGAGTCCCAACCAAGGACACCAGTGCTGCTCAGCCTCGTGTCCCAGATTACTTTCTCAGTCTGTGCTGAAGCAGCAGGGATCCACGCATCACTGTGAGACACTGACAATTTGGCTACTGCGATAGATAAACTTAAATTCTGCTACTGAAACTTGCGTTTTAATGGAGGATCCAAAGACACTCTCTTGTGCGTCTCTAGGGACGGGGAGAGACCAGTAGGCAGGGAAGCAGAGGCAATGCTTACACTGGCTTCAAGGCCACAAAAATTTTCCAATGGCCATCTACGTTCTGAGGAGGAAAAGGATCATCTGGACTGTGATTCTTATAAATTGGGTCACAGTTTGAAGGGGTTCCCTAACGTGTGCACATCGAGAGAAAGCCTTTGAGCTATTTCTGTGAGCAGAGCCCATGACTCTCTCCCTCCCATGGCCTCCCTACCAATGCTGGGAACAGGTTTCATACGGGATGTAAGTAGCCCCAGAAACGGACACTCTGGGTATCTCCAAAGGCAATGTAACTACAGATTCTTATTTCTCTTTAAAAAACAAAAAACTAGAGTAACACAGAAGGGGTTAACTGCAGAGGCTGGAATGGGGGTCCAGGAGGAACCCGCACCCGTGCTGGGGTAGCTGAAGAAGGTCTCTGCTTCCCGCTATGGGTGCAGACATTATAAGGTCCCTCCCTCCCATTGAAATCCAAAGACAGGACTCCCAACTCTCAACCTAGTAAAAATACTTCCAATGGCTAGCTCTTTGTGTTCACTTCAGGAACAAGATTCAAAATTTCAAGTTCCCTAGACAGCCATGTCCTAGACCATGTGAGATATCTCAAGATAAAGTTTTACTAAGGAATGGTTAGTAGGAAACAACACTCTACGGTTCTGTGTGTGTGTGTGGGGGGGGGGGGGGGTACCTGTGTCTCTGAGCTATGAAAGTCTACCTAGGATCTCCAGGATGCTTGGGAACTTAAACAGCAGTCTTCAATGGTCACTCTTCAATGCTCATCCCACTAAGCCTCACCTAACTCTTGTAACCACCAGGTGGTAGTTAATTCCCCAACTCCTTTCCTTCTCTTCTTTTACGTTACTTGGTATCAGCATCCTAGTAGAGAAAAGCCACAGTGTTATGTGGAAGAACACTGATCAAGAAGAAGAAGGTATGATGGAGACCCAGCCAAGGACAGTCTACACTGTAATCCAGTGTGAGATTATGAACACAAAAAGCCCAGTGGACCCATATGAAACAAAGGAAAGAGTGAAGATATTATAGAGCAAGAACAGATGAATGGGTGAGAACTTTTGCAACCAAGACCACTGAAGCCAAGACAAGTTCTACAGAGGGAAGGGCCCTGGTGCAGGAGCACAAGACAGGCTAGGTAAAGCAGGAAGCTGTACCCCCTGGACCCATCACCCAGGTGACATCACACACTCTCCAGAGGGACCTTTCCAGGCCGGGACTGTGTGACACCCTTGAGCAGCCCTCTTCTAGCAGATCAGATTATTAGCATGTTTTGCTGGGAGCCAGCAGAAAAGTTTAATTGCCCCTAGTTATCTAGTCCAAGAAGGTTCCTAAATAATGGCTCTCAGAGTTCTGGCCTGGTATTGATGTAATTTCCCTGACTCCAGCTTCATTGTACCCAGCAACTTACAGACGAGAGCCTCAATCCAAGGTGCCTTTCCACCAGACACTGACACCCAGGGCTACAATCTACAAGAGGCTCTCCTGTAAGGAGTCAGAGCTTCAGTTTTTTTGGAGCTGGGATGTGTATGAGTGTGCACATGCCTGCATGCGTGGGGTGTGGGCGACGACGGTGGGGGTTGGGGACACCAGCATATCCTCAGAGGAAGGACTGACAGACGGAATATGTAATCAGAAGTCATCACAATTACAAATGCAAATGAGCAGGCAATTGGCACTGACCTTTGTAGATTCTTAGAGGACTAATTAAGGCAAATCAAGAACTCTCTTCCAACAGAAAAACAAGGCCATGTACACCCTGGGAACTACGCCTGCCTCCAGAGATGGGTGCAGAATGCACCAGAATCAGATGGGAACCAAACCACGAATGCTTTATACCCGCAACAGAAAACCATCTCTGTGAACAAAAGCCAGTGGAGATTTACTTCTTGCCATGCTGGGAAGCGATCTGGCTGAGTATCTCAATTTGTGGACGTCACCAGTTTGAGGTCTTGCCTTGGGCCTGGTGCTGTTTGATGCCACAAAAACGGATCCCTCCCGGGGAACTGCCAGTGGCACCAAGTAATAAACTCAGCTTAACCGTGGCTATTTGGAAAGGCGTAAGGAAAACATTTCTTTGAAAACAGTGAGCTATATTTGATTCTGTAAACCTGGGTCTGCGCTCTGTAGTCTCTGTTTCTGTTGACGCTGTGACGCCTGTCCCTTTGCAAAGCGTCTTTATAAAACACACCTCAAAATGTACAATCTAGAAGAAGTCCTGTTAGTGGCACTCCTCCAAATACTCAGACGCAGCCACCCCAATTTTGTTTGTCCCTTTACATTTAACTTTTGGGCTTAGGCATGCTTCAGCCCCAGGCTTTTCCAAGCCTCTCAACAAAGACCCAGTAAAAAAGAAAAGAGAAAGCGGAGGCTTTTTAAAAACGGAGCTTCTGATATGAAGAGCTGACTGCCACGTATTTTAGTGCTGTGAGAAAAAACTATACTGAAATTGCATATAATTTAGTTATTTTTGTAAAAGTAAAAACGAGGCACTTCATGTTTAGAGGGCGGCCTCCTGCCAATTTTAAAAACAGAGCCAAATGAGAATGCTGGATGTGGTGTCTTATTCTCTAGAGCTGCATGGGTCCAAGTGCGGTCACTGAAATTTGGCTTAAAAGAGAAGAGCCACTAAGATGCCAATGAGTGCTTCAGTAGGGACTGTCACCAAATACACCTCAGATGCAAATACACCTCATTCATCACCTGGCAAGCTGCATTCACTTCCCTGACCCCAGAAAGTCACTGCCCTAAAAGACGTCAACTGTGTCTCCCCCAACTCAACATAAAACCGCCCTTCAATGCAGAACAATTTGATTAAATTATAAATGCTCAAAGCTTGGAGATCTGTCTATATGAAAAGAAAAAGTAGCTAAGGCAAGAGGGATAAGAAAGAAGCTAGGAGGAAGAGGAGAAGGAAGAAAAGAAAGGCCAATAGTAGAAACACAAAGGGCCTCTTATATTCTCTAAGCTTAGGACACTGATAACGTAAATTAACGACAGCTTCTCCCAGGAGCCAGAAATGTCTTTTTAATAAGCAAACCAGGAATTGAATCCTACAAATGACACACCTACGTGAGCTTTCCAATCTTTCCAGAGCTTTTGGTCAATCAAGGCAAAGCAGATAGCTAATGCCAGTCACTGAGAAAACTCATGATGATGGTTTCTTGTTCCTGCCTGCAGACAGGAGAGAAGTGAAAAGACCAAAGCCCAATTGCGTCAAGAAACCAGTTGGTCTTTCAGAAAAAAACAAAACAAAAACCAACCAACCAAACAAACAAAAAAACCACTCAAACTGATAACCGCAACTCTAGGTAGAAATTAAAAGGGAATGGGAAAATGGCCCATGCCTAGTAGGTTGCAGTGTTGCAGAGCAAATTCACAACTTTCCCCATGCTAGTCCAGTGTTCTAACAGTGAGTTATATTCCCAGCATGTGTAGGCTATGTATGTGTGGTGTGTGTATATGTTTTGTGTGTGTGTGTGTGTGTGTGTGTGTGTGTGTGTGTATGTTTAGTGTGCATGCATGTGTGTTAGGGTGAGGGATGTGTTCTCACTTTGAAGTGAGGTTAGAAAGAAGAGGCTAACACAGGACTTGGAGCCAGGTGTGAACCAAACCTGGAATCCCAGAACTCAGAGCGACCAGCCTTGGCAACCAAGCAAGGCTGAGGCCAGCCTGGGCTACCCTAGACTCCATCTCAAACAGTTTCCTGTGCATGATGGTGTATATGTCTGTAATCCCAGCACTCAAGAAGCAGAGGCAGTAGGACTTCTGTAAATACAAGGACAGCCTTGTCTATATAGTAAATTATATGTGAGTTAGGGTTTTATAGAGAGACTATGTCTCAGAAATAAAACTAGCTGACTCAAAAGCCCCCACAGGACTTGGTCTGCCTGTTGACCTAAGTTTAAGGCACCAAAGAGAACCAGGACCACCTGAGGAACAGTGGCACACCAACCTACACCCTGTGGCAGGCCTGCAGGATTGAAATCTCACCCTGAGACCACTTGTGGGCTATGGAGCCATCACAACCAGCGTCAATGTGCACTATTACCAGAGAGTTCTCAAGGATGAAGAAAAATATTCCCCATGTTCCCACGTCTGCTCCTTTCTTGAACCACATACACTAGAAGAAGTATCCTCTCTGGAAATGAAGTCACTCATGAGTTCATTCCAGTGGCCCTTCCTAGCAAGGGAGACTCCTGACCATGGTAGAAGGTATCCGAGATGAGAGCGTGAGGGGCTTTCAAAGAAAAGAAAGTGGCTGCTGAAGGCTTTTGCATGCCACTCTGTGGAGCATGGACCACAGGAGAGAAGAAAGGAGACAGAACAGAGTAGAACCAGATCACGGGATGCCGGCATCACAACCTCCAAGCGGCTGGAGCAACTATAGACCATCTGGCTTGTGGTAGGGGTAAGCAGGGACCTGAGACAGGCTCACAGGCCTCCTAATGTTTCATGTGGCATGTGAACAGCACTTCTTGCCGGAGGGTCACGTCCTGATCTTTCTCTTAATAAGGACAGAACGGGAAGTGCCCCGACAATGTCTGTGTTTACAAATCTGAAGCTGACAATCATAAATATCCCAGTTTGGTTGAGCCCTAAATGTCCTTTTTCTTAAAGACATTCTTTCAAGTTTTTAAGAGCGAATCCCTGGAGAAGAGGGAGGCTATGTTTCAAGATGTGTTCTCCTACAGGGATCTCTAAAACAGAACCGTGTTCCTGTTAATGTCAGTGTATTACCGAATAATTTGTCCCTTTGTCGTCAGTGCAGGATGAACTTCACTAGAGCATGTGTGTGGGAGGAAGCAGAGTCGGGAGGGAGCTGTTGGAGCAGCAACATGACCAGAGGCCAAAGACAATACCAACGGATTTTGAAATTCGGAAAGGAAGTCTTTCACCCTGACTCAAGTTCTCATATGCTTGGGGTGGGGGAGGCTGATACGCAATAAATGAAAGGAGATGTAGAAGGCAGCGTGCAAGAAAGTCATTCCAGAGTGGGCAGCACACAGTGGTGCCTTAATTAGAGAGCAGGGGACTGTCTGCTCCACTCCACAGACCTGAAGGAGATGACAGCTATATGCTATTTAGTTTGGGACACCTCACTAATCAAAAGGGAGTCTGAGTGGAAAGAAAGAACTAAGTGGAAGAGACCTTGAAGCAAAGACAGTAGAAAGAAGGAAATCCTAGGAAATGGCTGCGTGGTACAAGCGTGGGGAAGGGAACAGGGCAGGACCACACAAAGGCTAAAATACTCTGGTGGGACGAGGGATCCCACAGCCAGGGGACACAGTGACCTCAGGCTTTCAGGACAGGAGTCCCTACTACAAGGGCCCATTCTCACTGTTGCTCCTCAGAGTATGCACCCACTGTGGGGCGGGATCAGACATGATCAGGAGCCTGGCAGGTGAAACAGGTAAACTGCAACCAGGAAAGCAGCCACCTGGAAACACAAGGCAAGAGGCAATGCTTCCAAGGCCTACCAGGGACAGCCATTATCTTGGCCCCTGCCAACAGCACATCCCTGAACTGAGCATCAAGACGCTTTTCGAAGAAACAGGAAACGTCAACTATCTCAGCGGAAGAAAAACCCCTACATCTCGGTCTCCAAGTGCATCCTGTCATGTGGGAATGGCAGTTTTGTTTCGAAAGAGAAGGTGACCAAGGAGCCATAGGATGATCCTGACAGGAACTGGTAAACTCAGGGCTTTGGAGAGGCTTAGCTGGATGCCTCTAAGAGGAAATGAACCTAACAGGGCAAACTGAGCATGGACCACTTGGAGATTAGGAAATGTCTGCTCCGGCGGTGTTAGGTGAGCCATGAATTAATCATGAGTACTGAGAAAAGCAGGGAAAACAAAAAGTTGTACAAGAAGGTAAATGAAATTATAAAACTCTACAAGGCTCCACTGTGATTAATATTTATAGAGTTATAATAATGAAAATACTGAATATTAATATCACCCCCAATTATGATTTCATCCTACTAGAAGGTGGAGAGAGGCAAGGAGGGGGTCCGTAGGGGGATGGGAATGAAAGGGTTATAAGGGCTGAGGTGAGGGGCAGTGTCTGTTGGTGTACAGGCACACAAACTGTCGCTACACCTGTGACTGTGTAAGTACACAGAGGGCAATGAACATGAGGTGGATGCACTGTGTATATCGGGAGGGGATATGTCTGGGGCATGCGTATAGGGAAAGGTGTGAATACAGTATTAAGCTATGGCTCTGCTTGCGTGCATGTGTTGTGTTGTATGTTGGTACCGTGTGTGTGAGTGCACATGGGGCAGAGGTAGGTGGAGGGTCTACGTGTTGGGGGCTTAAGGGTGCTTGCTTGTGTGTGGTCTATATAAGCTGGTGCCTGCGTGAATACACATATGTGTGAGCAGGTCGGAATGAGAGGGTTTTCAGAGCAGCACACCAGGAGAAGAAGTCCTTGTCGTGCAGCTCAGAACACCAGACAGCATTCAACAAACAGTAGAAGCAAGCTGGGAAGTATAGAGCCAAGACAAAAAGAGAGGCGACGAGTGGAACCACGGCCCCCACCTGGCTGGTGAAGGGGATGGGGGATGGCTCTGTCATTTTTTTTTTCCTCCTAAGGCTTCTATAGTTTCTCACCTCTGAGAACTTATTTACACGCATGCTTGATCTGACAGGTCACGATTAAAACTCAACAGAACCGACTGGCTGAGAAGCTCTTGCAGGAGATGAAGGATGAGTGATGCCTGCAAGCTCGCATGTGTGGTCACTCACAGAAAGTGGTGGACAAAAACAAAAACAAAAAAAAACAACAACAAAAGCCAGTAAGTTCAGGGAAGCCCCGTGTCCAAGTGGTGGGACCACGGAGACTTCTAGGAAAGTGCTGGGGCACGTGTGGTCACACCAACAGGCTAAGGCTTTAAGGAGCCAGAGGCTGAGGAGCAGGGCCCAGTACCCAAAGGACTAAGAGCCATGACTACACATCGACAGCTGTCAACAGAAGCATCCTCCTTCTCTCTCCAAGAGAGGAACAACTTGGAAGTGAAGGAGGGGAGCTCAGTGAGGAGGCAGGCAACTCTTTCACTGATTAGCAGAAGGACTCTGGAAGGCCCCTGGCTCTCCTCATAGGCTGACTTAGTTACAGGAGGGAACAGGTAACTGCATGTTGTTGGGCACACACTGGAGATAAGCTGCAAAGATTTTTTTTTTCTTTCAGATATTATGAGGATTTCACTAGAGAGTAAAAATGAAGAAGGCCTTATTTGACCGGGTTTCTTTCTTTGCATTTGAGACAGGATCATACTGTGTAAGCCAGGCTGGCCTAGAACTCATGAAGTCGCTGCTTTGCCAGGATTACAAGACAGCCCCTGTACACCTGGCTTGTCTTGCTTGATTGTTTCGAAAGAAACAAGTGACTATCTTGTATTGCCATGTTAAGAGACAGGACAGAAAGGATAAAAAATATTAAAAAAAAAAAAACAAGTTAATTCTACCAAATGAGGTCCCATTAAGAATGAGCATTGCATGGGGGAAAAAGAGAGACAAGGTTTCACTAGATGATATGCCAGGAAAGCAAGAAACAGCAAACTGTACAGGGTCACCATCCACAAGTAGCAGAAAGACCAGAAGTCTGGACGAACAAGACAATGAGTCACTCACTTCCAAACACAACTAAGGGTCCTGTAGCTTGTTAGTTTTGATGTTCTCGGAAGTTCAGTTTTGAAGCCCCGACTTTGGGGCCACGAATTATTCCTAGTACTTGGTAGGGCACACGGTAGCATTTACCAGGCCAGTGTGCAGCAGTAACAGAATCCAGAATGCATGCTAGAAGAACTCAGGGATTGTGGGTGGAAGACCTGCCATGGGCCTGCTTCCAGGACAAGATGTCTGTAACGTCCCTGTGTTTGAACACATCCCTAACAAAAAAGGTGGTTCTTACGGAAAAGACACCAATCCAAGCTCCTTCATTTGAGAACACAAGGGTCAGCTGAGGTGCCAGCGACAGACACAATTGAGGAGCTAAGCCTGCTCTCGGCGGAAGCCTTCGGGAGGCTCCTGCCCAAGCCCACCAAGGCCTCCCCTGTCCATGACACATCTCACCTGGATCAGTGGAGGGGCACCTGCGGATGGTGAAGATCTGGCCCAGGTCCTCATCTTCCTCCGGGAGGCCCTTCTGCAGCCGCTGCAGTTTGCGAAGGCTCTCGCTGCGCTGGTGCTTCATGGAGCGCACATGCTGAATGAGGTTGAGCTTGGCCTTGGTGGAGTAGTTGCACAGGACGCAGTGGTAGTAGCAGTTCTCGCCCTCCACGCCGCTCTCGTGCTGCTGCAGGTGCTGCAGGGACAAAGGAGAGGAACACTCCCTTGGTCAGATACTCAAGACGCAGTGTGGCACAAGCCACTCCTGTACCTGTACCGTGCTGGCCGCAGTGAGAGGTGCACCAATGAGGGAGCATGTTGGGACATGATGGCTATCGATAAGTCTCCTTCGAGTGGATGATTTCATTTTCCCCAGTGTCCTCTTCTCTGGAAGCCCTTTGAGGGTTAAATGGCATGCTGATATATATACCTGTCTCTCCCACATGGCCACTCACAGGTAGCTTTCCACAGTGCCTGCTAACAGTGTTCATTAGCAGGGCTTTCCCAGTGTTGCAGTTACAGAAGGTTCCCTCTTTCAACATTCCAGAGGGAACCGCTTTATTTAGAGCAGCGGTGGGCAAACTGTGGGCTGAGAGCAAATCTGACCCACTGTCTATTTTCATCAATAAAGTTTTATTAGCATACAGCAAGGTCCAATGACGGAAACACAATCTATAGACTTTTCTGAAGCATCAGAGTTGAAAAACAGGGACACAGTTATACGACCCTCAGAGACTAAAATATGATATAGACCTTTACAAACAAATCACCCCCCCCCACACCCACCACACCCCTCTTTGGTGACAGCTCATGGTCAAGTCTCCTGTAAAGTACTCTAGGTCAGTCTTGCAGAATCAAATATACTTCTGGCCATTTCCATAATAAGAACAGCTCAAGTTTTTTGTGACAGACCTCACTACGTAGCTCAGTTGGTAGGTGCTTGCCTAGAATATATATGAAGTTGTGAGTTTAGGGAGTAGTGGTACATAGCTGTAATCCTAAAACTCAGGAAGTGGGGGTAGTGGGGTCAGAAGTTCAAGGTCATCCTTGGCTACATAGTGAGTTTGGGGGCAAAAGTAGGCTACGTAAGACTATTTGAAAAAAACTTAGATTAAAATTAGTCTAGCTGGGCAGGGTGGTGCATACCTATGATCCTAGCACCTGGTGGCGGAGAAGCAGGAAGATCGAAGTTCAAGGCCAGCTGCGTCTACATAGTGAGCACATGCCTCAAAACTAAAACAAAACCAGACTGCAGTATCGTAAGGTCGTCTAGCTCATCACAGGTCAGTGTGACTGCTCCCAATTAAGACCTCTATTTTGTTTGGCAGGCACAGCATTGATTCCAGAGCATGGAAGTCCAAGAGCCAAGAGGAAAGAGGAACAGAGGTGGGTTAAAGCACACGCCTGAGACTAGCAGGTGTGTCAGACTACCTGCAAGACCTAAAGGTCATCCAAGAACAAAATTTACCACATTCTCGGGGACCTCTTAGGAGGAAATAGAGGACTCTGGGTGGCTAGAAACAGGGAACTGATTTGCCCCTAGTGTAGAAAGGACATCTCTCATGTTGGACTATTTTGACAGGAAGACGGAGTTTTCCCATGTCATATACACGAAGCAGGAAAACAATCCAAAAAGCTTAGGTGGCTGACCCGACCCCCAAGTCACTCAGCTACTGGCAGAGAAAGAGCTAGAATCCAGCTTGCCTTCTGTACCCCATATAGCCAGCATCACCAGGGATGGAGAAATAAAGGTGACGTAAAGGCCTCAAGTGCTCGTGTGACTGATGGACCGACCATCCCTCTTGCTCCACCTTCCCACTTTCATCTTGGGTCACCAGACCCTTAACACACATACAACAGAAGCCTTGGGGTGGCCTTATGGCAAAAGTCTCCTTCCTAATCCCAATGGGCCTGTGCAATATCCATGCCTTGATGGTAGTTTTTGCTCCTGTGGGGAAGGGGAAGGATATCTCCTTTGTCCGGCTAGTGAGGCGAGGCAATGGCAAAGCCAGGGTGCTCAGAACACCCTGTACTTCCTGAGACTGAAAATAACAGAGTAGCCATACAAGCACTTCCTATCTGATGGCACAGTTCTAAGGCTTGTGTGCTCACATCCCCACATTTACATCCATCAGGAGAGTGAGGAAAATTCCAAAAGTTCACACATCCTCAGATGGAGAAATATGAGTGTACCAACAGGAAACTTGGTGAGCTTACTAGAGAGGGTGGAGGTCCTTCCGTCACAAGGACTAACTGAGGCTTTGCAAAACAAACAAACAAACATTAAAAAAAAAAAAACTGTGCCAATCTGCACGCGCAGATGTAGAACGCTTCACCGACACCGAGTGAGAAGGTCCATCTCCCACCCCTGTCCAATTCTCAAAAGTGGGAAATTCAACTCTGTCAAATTCAGCACTTGGGGGAAAAAAATGAAGTCCCTGGAAGTAACAGCTGCCCCAGAACAAGACCACAGCCAGGAGTCAGAGGAACCTGAGGGAGCTACATGGGAATGCCAAAGAAAGTACAGCTGATGATAAAAACCTTCCTGTGGAGACAAACTGCTATGTGGGTTTGTTTTTGTTTTCCATTGTATATCTTCAGTGTGTCTCCTCTGAGACAAAATTTAGCAGAAGACTAAAAAGGTACACAAGACAAGGTTTAGAGGGGGACCACACCTTAAGGAAGAGAGGGGTCTGGGGTGGCCATTCTCCTCCAGCTTCCCTGGGTCTTGCAAAAGCTGAATTTCCCAGTGAGATCTTCCTGGGAATAGGGTGTGGCCTGGGATTCGGACTGGGAGCAGGGAACATGGAAACTGCTATTCTGGGTCACAGAGACTAACAAAATAACACTTAATAAGTCTCAATTAAAACTAAGTGACTAAAAGCTAACAGAGAAACCAACCAGGGTCCAGAGCATCCCATTGCATCAAGAGATTTGGCTGGCATAATCAACTAACAAGACTCAAAAAAGCCTTGACTCCTAAACCCCCATGGTTCCCAGGGAAGAGTACTTTCCTGCAGTAATGCACTGAGTTTTAAACATGACTTTTTAACATAGAGGTGAGGGTGCTAACCCAGATGGGTGGGACTTCTAAGGCTCTGAGCCAAAAGAGAAGGGTACTATGTAAAAGGAGCTGGACAGGAATTTGAGATGTTCAATTGTCTTTTGACCTCAAATCCAGGGGCTCTTGGATGGTCAGACCGAATAAATTCTGAATTGAAATAAACATCATGCTGGGAGTTCTTGCTTTAAAAAAAAAATGGTAAGAAGATATTTCAAAACCATTCTGCTCACAAGCTCATGTTGGTAAGTGGAAATCCACAGAACTTTCACCAGGGTTTATTTTTTTATTGTTGGCCATTGGAGAACCATTTTGGAAAAGGAAACGGCCACCCATCACAAATCATGAACGCAAGAATAAAAGGAAACAAGGAGATCTCAGCCACAGTCCCATCTACTGATAATAGGACAGGGCAAACACAAAAACATGCAAACACACACACAATCTCTCTCTCTCTCTCTCTCTCTCTCTCTCTCTCTCTCTCTCGAGTTCTACATGTCTACTTTTCCTTTAACAACCTGGGACCTCTGGTGCTTACCTGCATGTTACAAAACCTCTCCTTACTCCTGTTACTTCTTGTTTGGTCCGATCTGGAGTCAATGAGGACCCAGGGCCTGCAACAGACTCTGAATTCTGTCTGAGGCCTGCACACCATCCAGTATCTCCTCAGCTGTGGAGTGTGTCAACCCCTTGGCCCAGCTGCCCACATTCTGTCTTCCTCACAAGGGGCACTGCCTCTCCCCAGAGTCCCACCCTGGGAACCTGCCTAATGCAAGGCAGCAGGAGCGGGTAAGGCTTGAGACCGAAGAGAACTCCATGGGGCAAGTCGGGCAGCCAAGGACATGCCTTCCCCACGGAAGAGCAGAGATGTTTTCATTTGGAGAAGGAGGCAGAATAATTTGTTCCTGACCCAGCTAATTAGAATTCCCTCAATTGGGATCACAATGTATTTAATTAAATTCACTGTAATATATGAAGAATCCACCAAGGCACAAATCCCACTGGTGCACTCAGTAACAGAGCTACCTCCTTTCAGACTTCTTGCCCTCCTCACCAGGCAGGAAATTTTTCCCCCACGCAAAGCCTGAATTCCCCAGAGAACGTTCCGTCTCTATCATGGAGTTTTCCCGTTGGGGAGGCGGGGACCCACATCTTGCTTTCTTTCCCCTTTCCTAAACCCTATTCTTCTTTGTCAGGTTACAATGGTTTGGACAAAACAAAGCACGAGCTTCAGCTGTGGTGAGTGTGCAGCGCACGATCCCCCGGGACTCAGAACGATGGCGGTGCAGTCCATTTGTTGAGATTTGTTTGGGTATCTGCAGCATGTCAGACTACACACGGAAACACAGTGTGCAATGCCAGGGCATTGACAACAGGGGACTTGGGTGATGAAAGCAGCAGCAGCATCTCACAGCATCTGCCAGGTGCCAGGGGACAGAATCCCTTCAACTCTAATGCCCCTGTATGACTATGTCACCCTGACTCTGAAATCCAGATGCTCTTAGCACCCCGCAGAAAAACAGTGTGGACAGCAGAGGACTACTAAGGAAGGGTGACCAACCTAAAAGAAAAAAGTCATCCAGCTAAATGTCAAACAGTCAAACCCAGGTTCATCCAAACTTTCTGGGCCCTGTCAGCCTCTACCTGCAGCCTTGAATGGAAGGAAGGCTTTCTTTGGTTGCCCTCCAAATCCTGATTGTAAGAAAGTTGTCTACAGGAGATGTAGCTCAGCAGTTGGAATACAGTTAGGAATACTCTCCTACCATGACACCAAGGCTTGGTTCTATGCCCAGTATTGCAAATGAATGAGCAGGTGAATGAGTGGATGGGTGGGTGGACAGACAGATGGTAAACTACATGAGTGAATGGGTGAATGAATGAGTGAGTGGATGGCTGGTAAACCACATGAATGAACGGATGGATGGATAGATGGGTGGATGGGTGGATGGATGGATGGATGGATGGATGGATGGATGGATGGATGGATGGATAACCTCATGAATGAATGGGTGGGTAGATAAATAGTAAATTGTATGAATGGTGCAAAAGACTAGCTTAGAAGCACTGCAAAGGCAGAGCTGCTTACAACAGAAGACTCTTCTAGGAGGGAACCAAGTACAGAGCTTGACTCATACTTGGAAGCAGAAAAGGTCCATCTATCTCTGACTTCTCTAAATGACCACCGGGCAGCACTGGAAGACCAAGTGGTCATCATGGTGAGCCGCTGGGAATGGGAGTAGTGTCTGCCAGGTAGCTGGAGTCCCATGCTGGACCTACAGCGGGTGGCTCACTGGTCAGAGAAGGGTTTAGCATCTCCTGGCTCTCTGGGCTCTAAAATGCTAATCCCAGGTGTGTGGAACATGTGCCTCACATGGGAACACCTGAGGTCCCGTATCTGTCTCCATGACTTCCCTTTCCAACCTGGGTCAAGGAGGAGGGCCCTACTCGAAGTGAGGTGCCTTTCACAATGACTCCAGCATGTAGTGTCTGTATAAAACTCAAATTAGTACTTAAAAGAGGAAGGGAGAACTACAGACCAGGCTGCAGATGCTGTGGGAACCTATCCATTAATATGTTGTACAAGTTCACCCCAGCCAAATATGGAAAAGCCAAAGAGGGTTTGTTAGAAAATAATTCATCATGGGGGAAAAATGTCCTCCTGTTACTTCTTTCTCAGGAAAACTAACCAACTTCTGTCAGAGAACATTGATTTCTATAAATCTGGAGTGGCCCCAGCTACCTCCTCCCACTCAGCAAAAGGAAACTTCTAACATCTGGTTCTTCACGCATGGGATGTAAAATATTGATCAGGTTTGGTCATGGCTGCCCCTTTAAAGTAAAAATGGGTACAGCACATTCACACACACACACACACACACACACACACAATTCACAATGGACAGGTCCTAGGGGAGTAACACCTGTTATTATCAACACTCACACACACACACAATTCACAATGGACAGATCCTAGGGGAGTAACAC